>JAWWMK010039701.1:0-12006 GCA_035047105.1 Galeopsomyia nigrocyanea
TTAGGTGTACGGACACCATGTCCCGGTTTTACGTTACTGTCACCGTAATTTTTCCGGTGAACATTTTCTCCGTGTACCTAAAACAGTTATCGTTTGCTGGCTACAGCCGACGATGTTGAAAAGCAAACGTGCAGTACCCACGTATTTTTGCACTGTTCAGTATCGATGTTTTTTTTTAGATATAGAAGAGTACAATCGATTTTTTCATTACTTAGTTTGTAAAAAAACTTTCAAAGAACTGTATTAGTTTAGACTTATGATTTTTTTTTCAATTCCACAAGAGTTTCAATTAAAAAAATACTTGCAGTTATACTTTGATAAAATGGTTTTCAAACATTTTTTATTCAAACTTATTCAGAATACAATGACAATTCGTGCTATTTTTTCAAATACATATTATTCAAACACACGCACATTAAGATAATTTGAAAATTCTTTCATCCAAAATGGATTTTTTGAGATACGTATTTCAAAAGCTTGCGAAAGAAATTTCGAAAATATCTTCAAACCATCTACACTCGAAAAACAAGTCTTCTGGTCGCAAAAGGAGTTTCTTCTCATGAATCTACGACACTCGATTGAATTAATTGAAATTGGCAAAGTAATATCGCCACAATTTAGAATATTTCTACGGTAAATTGCGCTACAATGAGGATAAGCTTATAAAATGAAATCCTCTTGCGACTAGATGATTTTTTGCCAAGTATACTCTTGCCATCAATGCAAGTTATTTTATATATTGCTTGGAAACGCATCTTCTTCAAAACACAATATTATATTTATACTTGAGTGGTACAATCACGTTGTTGAAATTGAAATAGTATCACCAAATGAGTTATAACTGCGCCAACCAGCTGTTCAAGAAAACGTTGAAAATTGTCAGATCCTTTTTTAATATGGAATTTTATATTTATACTGATATATGTACTCACCGATAGGAAAAGGGATCCATTCAGAGCGAAAAAATCATAAACCATAAATTCAACATCTTCGTACAATAAGTACATGGAAAATTCATTGAGCTAAAATCATGAATGTTAAGGAAAACCTTTTAATGCTAATATACATAAAATATATTTTCAATAAACTTACTCTATCTTTGACTGCTCGCAAGTGCGCGTTTCGCAGATGATCATTGACAATTTCGCGTGTTCGCTTGGCCTGCAAAGAAAAAACATAAAATCATCTATTAGGAAAACATATACGAAAGATCAGATATTTAATATAAAATACTATATTTACCTCATTTGTACATTCGGAGCTGAATTTTATTAAGATTACGAGAGGATATAAATATATAAAAAGGAATAAAATTGTCTCTAAGAAGTCAGAAAAAGGTGTAGATTCTGTGTTAATCAACATTAATTTTTTGACAACATAGCATACTGCGGCTATCGAATTAAAAAATAAGCCCGTAACAATAAGTAGCATACTTAAAGAATAAAAATTGGATATCATGCGTGAAGTTTTATTCAAATCAGCATAATCATTCCACAGCTTCAGTAACTCTTCATGAGTTTGGACGACTGATGTCGAGCCATATACCTGATCGGCTTTATTCAATGTTGAATGCAAATTTTCATTGAGCTTCAGAAACATGCGCTTTATAAATAATACAACGATAGAGTACTGCATTAGAATTGCGCTGAGTATGAAGTGACAAGTATTGATGGTAGTACTGATTGTCGCATAATAAATTTCCTGGCATAATACTGTTGGTATGAGCCCTAACCAAATAAGAACGTGGACTGAAGTTATCAATTTTAATTTCTTCAATGTGTTATTTTTTTCACTGCTGCAATGGTAATATTCCTTAGCCATACGCTTGTTTATTTCGCTCATGATGTTGAATATGTTTATTTGTGTTTCATGTTTAACAAAAAAGTAAATTATGACACAGATAGCGCTTAGAACGCCGGAAACATCTCCTATGTAGAATATCATCATATAATCATAAGTCTGTATTATTGTATAGAAATAAATAGCCACGCTTTCTACAATAATAATAAAAATTAATAAAATTAAATTATATATGACGTTACTGCGCGAATGAGTAAAGGTGTAGTGTCTCATATTCGTATTAGGTATCGTTTCGATACTGAAATTGGTTGGCGCAATTCCGCATATTTTGAAAAAGTATAATAAACATTTAAAGAATATATCTACATTACTGTTCCAATTTTTAAAAAACTTTCTTACATTTTCCATTTTTATGATCTTATTGTTTATTCATATGTCAAAAAAACATGGAAGAAAAAAAATTGTAGGTGATTTTTTTCAAATTCAAACGTTTACATCTTCAATAGCGCGTTCATGTAATGTCTCAAAATGCGATCGTGTATCGAAAGTGCGTTCAATAGCCACATTCATAAAGAGTTCAACATTTGAATCATGAAATGCTTACAGTTTGTTAATAATTGTATTTCAATGCTAATTATATCAGCTGATGAAAATCAAATAGTGAAACTCATGAAAATTTTGATAAAACAATCTCGAATGGTTGATCGAAAATATGTTTGTTCTTGTCACTACGAATTGACGTGTGCTACTGAAAGAATAAAAACTACAACCGTGTACGTGTACCTTTCGTTTCACTAATCAATATTAATACATTAAGAAAATCAATAAGTAAATAAAAATTTTCAAATTGTTTCTAATTTTCTTAAATGTACAAACTTTGTTGTAAAAATATACTACAATACGTATATGTAGTTGCTATATATATTATTTATTAGTTTCTTGAAAAGTTTGTTATGCTCAAGCGATCTTGTTATCAAAACAATTGTTCGTGAATCCAGATATTTAGTTTAAAGTACAAAAAAATGTGTAAAATCGGCTGAGAATTTTTGATATGATAATATTAAGCAGAAATTATGTATCGTTTAGCTACTTCTGCAATGTATTGAATAGTTATCAATTTGAAGAAATCTTATAATATTTTTTGATAATCAAAGAAAATATTTTTAAACAATTTTTATTCGAACAATTTTAGATATACAATGATACAACAGCAATTCACACTATTTTCAGTTTAATTTTTTTGATCACTCAAAATAAATTTGTAATTACTATCGAAATCACTGGAAACCCAACTTCACGAACTGATCAAATTTACTTTCCAGTGATACAGCTAGTTTGTTGAAATTGAAAAAGTATGACCAAATGTGTTATAACTGCGCCAATCAGCTGTTGAACAAAAGTTAAAAAGTTTTTAATTGATATTTGACATCGTAGCTTGTACTGATTTTTATACAGACTGATAGGAGAAGGGATCCATTCAGGGCAAAAAAGTCATAAACCACAAATTCAACATCTTCGTGCAATAAATATATGGCAAATTCATTGAACTGTAAAGACAGTTAAATAAAATCTTTCAATTCTGCTATAAATGAAAATTAGTTTTATAAAACTTACTCTCTCTTTTACTGCTCGCAAGTGTGGTTTTCGTAGATGGTCATTGACGATTTCGCGTGTTCGCCTGGCCTACATATAAAAATATAAGATCATCTGTTTACGGTTTACTACAAAAGGTAACAAAGATTAGACATCTGCTCCACAATTGACTTACCTCATTTGCAGCAGATGTGCCAAGTGTTGTCAAATTTACGAAAGGGTATAGATATACAAGAGCAAAAAAACTCATCTCAAAGTATTCAACAAGTGGAGATTTTGCGTTGAATGACATGAAATTTTTAACAATTATATATACTGTCAAGATCGATAAAGATAGATAGCCGCGCTGTTTATTATAATGATGAAAATCAATAAAATTACATTATATATAATGTTTTTGGGCGAATGTGTAAAAATGTAGTGATTCACATCCATGTTATGTATATTGTTTCGACCGAAAAACTGGTTGGCGCGATCCCACAAATCTTGAAAAAATATATCGAGCATTTAAAAAGTACATTTTTATTACTGTTCAAATTCTCAATAAACTTTTTTACATTTCCCATTTTTGGAGCTGTTATTCGCGACATCACAAAGAAAAACTATAATGGCTAGCGGTATTGTTATTTTGATTGTTTATAATGTTGAAAAGTAGGAGGGTAACATACAAGTATTCTTATACCATTCAGTATCGACGTTTTTTTAAAATTACAGATATACAGCCGATCGATATTTTCATCAATAACTTATAGAAGAATGTTAATTATTTGAAAAACTGTGCTAGTATAAACTTTCACATTTCAATGATGCTTCAAATTGCTTGAATGAATGCAAAAAAAAACATTGGTTCTTATAATATGATTTCGTTAAATAAAAAGTGAATAAAAAGAAGAACAAAAACTTTGATCGAAAAAATTGATTTTACCACTATTTAACAATCAATTTTTGTCGACTATCGGGGTACAGTGAAAAATGGAAATGTTACTAAAGAGCCACGTACGTACTTGTCTCTCAACTTTAGTCGATACCGATACGTCATGAAAATCAATAAGTAATTTTCAAATTATATCCAATTTTCTCGACCTGCATAGGCTTTCTTGCAAAAATACGAAAAAGTGGAAATCAATAATTCTTTTTGACGAAAAGCAAAATTCAGCAGTAAGTTCATAATGTGGATATACCGAAATGTATCCTGTACATTATAACTGTAACATTTTTTCGTTTGATATCGTAAATTATTCTTTCAATGTTGATTTCAATAAAACTACTCATTTTCAACGTACATACTACCATTATGATAAAATTATAAAATCGAATAAAGTTTATACCACCTAATATTTCAGGCGAAAAACTTTTAATTACTTGAGTATTGTGTTATTCTATAGAATATGGACCAATGGTTGAAGAGACGTGAACGATGAAAATCAAAATCGATGACTTTCATGCTGAAAACTCTTTATTCTTTTCAAATAAAATACATGTACCGCAATATATTTTTACATACTATAACAAGTCAAACTTTTATTATTATTTTAATGTAATTTCTTTAAAAACTGTGAATCATGTGTTTTAAATATCAACAATCAATGCTATTTATTATTTAAGGTACCATTTTGACACTAAGCTATCCTTTAAATTTCTATGAACACGTGAGCTAGATTAAAGACGAATAACGTTCAATAAGCAATCTTCATTAGTACAGTATAATGAAAATACAAATAAGTTTTGCTGTTCGACTTATTCTACCCATATGAAAACAAAAATAGCCTCTTCGCATTTTAAGAAGACAGAGACAGGAACTGAAGGACAAGATCTAGCTTCTATAGCTGTCTTTATACAATTGAGTGAACTCTTTCAAAAAAAAATCATTTCGCACATGTCTTATCTTTACGTACCTATATCTGTCTTTTTCATCTAATCGAAGTAATAGAAGATAATAATATTTTATCTTGTGAAATATAAAACTGAATTACAAAATGCTTATACCTACTATAGTAAAAGTGTTCATCAAACCGATTTTTATGTGAACCCCTGCAATATTATTACTCTCAAGTCAACATTAAAATCTTGTAGAATATAAGATACTAAAAAACTTGCAAAAAATCATCGATCATTGGTTTATATTTTTGCTGCATGTCCATCCCAGTAATTAGTAATCTCCAACTGTTGATCAAATGCAAGACACACATTCGTTCGCTTAAAATTGCAAAAGTATCACCAAGTAAGTAACAGTGGCTGCTGCAATCTATCGAATGATATAAACATTTTTCATATAATGGGCTTTGGCAATAGTATTTTTGGCTTTGTGCAATATTATTTTATTGCGTACACACTCACCGATACTAGAAGTGATCCATTCAGCCAGAAAAGATCAAAAACAGTGAATTCGATATTGCTGCACAGTAAATGCAGAGAAAAGTGGTTCAACTAGAACGATAAAGTAATTTTTGTAGTCTTTTACTCATTTTTAACACAATATATTTATAATTTAAATACTCACTTTTTCTTTAATTACTTGAGATTTTGATTTTATCAGATGGTCGTTAACAACATCACGAGTTCTTTTGTTCTGTTGCAATAAGAAAAAAATTTAATTTATGTTAAATAGTCTATGTTTGAATAATTGAAGCTCAGATATGAGACACTTCATAATCTTTCATGAGTCATTTGATCAAAAGTGATTTACCTCGTTGACGGTGGTGCAGATCGATACTGTTAGTAATACATAAGGGTACATGTAAATAAGTATGGCGAAAATTCCATAGAAATAGTCAAGAACTACCATACGCTGTCCTCCAATCAGCAATGGTTTCGTAAAATTATAATAAAGCATTGAGATTAAATTGAACAAAAGTTGAGCAACTACTAATAACATACTCGGAGAATAGAACATAGATACACGGCGCGAAATCTTATAAGATTCGGCATAAGCTTCCCATATCCTTGATAAGTCATTGTCAGTCTCGATTTCAGTGATCGAACCACGATTTGCGGATTTGAAGATGCGAAGCAAGTTTTCGTTGAGCTTACTGATCAAGAATTCAATGTATTTCACAACAATAGTGTACTGTACCATTACCGTGCTCAATATGAAATGACACGTGTCGACTAAAATATAAATCGCTGGGCTGTCATCCTCAATGCAAAGTTCAATTGTAATCAAACCGAGAAAAATTAATATGAAACCGAAAAATATCAACATGATTCGTTTAATAACATCGTGTTCTTCATACTTTCCGTCGTCCATATTTACATAAACTCTTATTCGATTTATTTTATTCAACAATTTCACCTGACTTTTGCATGTAATAGAAAATGTGATAATTATTATGATACTGGTGAAAACTGCAATTGAGTCGTTAACGTAATATATTGATTCGCCATAAAATCCGCTCATTCTATATACATATAAAGCAAAAACGTTAGTTGCAACCACCAAACATAATATTACTAATTTAACTGCAATGTATTTGCGCGAATGCGCAAAGCTGAATGTTTCTGCGTTACTGTTTTGCCGATTTTCGATATTGAAGTCGACCGGAGCAAGTCCGCATATTTTGAAAAAATAAAACAAACATTTCGTTTGAACATATTGCATATCCCCCAATTTCTGAATCAATCCTGTAATACACTTCATTTTACAGGATTAATGAAAAATTGGTACATCTGAAAAAGCGGAAAAAATTTCACGTATAGCCGTTTTTTGTTAAACAATAAATATAATTATAGTAAAAAGGAACTTATGTAATTTCAATTACTTACAGTTTCCATGCATTACAAGTGCCAAAGCTGATTACTTACAGGCCATTTATAAAGCAGATGATAATTGCCTGTTCTATGAGTGAACGAATTTTACGTGTTAAAGATGTACTCAGTACAAGTAACTTACGACTAAATGTTGTTTCTAGGAATCATGATGTTCAACTGACGAGAGCAACACGACGACAAACGCGACTTTGCCAGGAAAACCTGTAGGGGCCGTTACTTGAAAATCGATATCCTTTTACTGCAGTAAAAAATGAAAATCAATACTTACTTGTGTAGGTTGCACCGATGCATTGGAAATGTTATAGATAAATACGTAGGAAAAATGTAGAATTTCTAATTAAATCATCAAATATTATCTATAAATTTATAAAGATTTTAGATGATAGCGAAATGCACCAGGTCTCTAAAACTATTATTCGTTGCGCACACATTATTGGGTTTCTAATGAAAATTCACTATTTCATTCTACAAAACATTCTTTGAAATTCTTTTAAAATTTCATTTTGAATTCAAACTAACAAAGAAATATGCATAAAATTTAAAACAAACTTCTAAATTCACCGGCTTTGTGATTTGTCTCGACATTTAAAAATAATGTTATGATAAATTTGGTAGGACTTTGTTAAAAAAACTCTTGGTGGTTTTGCTGCATAAAAAAGACACCCAAAACATCTGCTATTAAAAACACGTAAAGAAGTTTGCATGCTTCAAATTCAGGAAAGGAACATGGTCATAAAATCAGATAAGATTTCAACTTCAAAAAGGTTAAAAGAAGAAATGTTGATAAACTCATCACGAGATGAGATGAGTGTCACCCTCAGTTGTAAATGTTGAAATGTGAACTTGATCAGAAGCCCAACTGAAAATATTACTTAGTACCTGAAAATTTTTTTATAAATACATATAAATATATGAATTGGCAAATACATTTTCTTTGTCTCAGATTATAAAAGGACATTAATTTACCCGATAAAAGCATGTGGTGCGCCGTAAAGAAAATTTTGCTATATTCTATCTATATCTTTAAATGGCAAACTGTGTGCTTGATTCTATTAGAGAGGTACAATCTTTTTCTTTGAACTGAAGGAGTATAATCACATAAGTTACAGAAGTACCTACAATCTATTAAAATAAAAGTACAAGAAGTTAATCAGATTGTTAATTTCAAGACATTTATTATATCAAAAATCGACTTACAGATAAGAAAAGCGTTCCATTCAAAGAAAAAAAGTCGAAAACCTTAAATTCAACATTTCCTCGCAATAAGTAGATGAAAATATCGTTCAACTAAAATTATAAAATAGTTAAAAACAATTTATTTCAAATATAATTACTAAAACGCAGCTTTGCACTACTTACTCGATCTTCAATTGCTCGCGGGTACTGCTTTCTCATCTGTTCGCCGATGATATAACAAGTTTGTTTGCTCTGTGAAAAATAAGAATATCTTGTAATAAGATTAATTGAACGTTACTTGAATCAATGAAAGTATTTACTTCATTAACAGTCTTCGTAACCAATGATGTCAGCAGCGTAAATGGGTACAAATATCCAAGTACAAATAAAATTGCTTCGACGTAGTTAAATAAACTGAAGGATGATTCTCGATTTAATGTAGACTTTGCGATTTCATAAGTTACTAAAGTGAGATTTCCAAATGTACTCATAATAAAAAGTAACATATTAACAGAATAGAAAGCCGATAAGTTGCGCGAAGTTTTACTCAAATCAGCGTAACGCTTCCATAATCGTGATAGATTGTTATCAATTTGTAATACGGACGACAAATCATGCGAGGAATTATTCAAAGCAGCTTCAAAATTTTCGTTCAGCTCGATAAATAAGTATTTCAAATATTTCACGACAATACAGTATTGTATGACCATTGTGCTCATGGCAAAATGACAAGTGCTAATAAAAAAAAGGGATAGCGCAGGACCAAGATTGTAAAACATTGACGCTGTTGCCTTTCCTAACCAAATGAGAATGTGCGCTGAAATTATTTCTTTGGGAGATACATCATTCATTGCCTTATACTTATGCTTATTGGTATTTTCCCTGATTATATTTATCTCATTGAGTAAAAGTATCAGCCTTTTGCTATTTATAAAAAACATGCTTATGACACATGTAGCGCTGAATAATGCAAATGTGTCTGTAGCATACTGTTCTGGTGTCTTCAAAAAATTAAATTCGCTGTATATCACGTGTCTAATGTAAGTATTTAATATGACCATACAACCTGTCAATATTATATTGTATGCAATACTTTTGTACGAGAACTCAAATGTCAATGTTTTGATGTTAGCATTCTGCGCCTTTTCAATCCTGAAAGTGATAGGTGCCAAACCGCATGCTTTGAAAAAATAAAACAAAAATTTCAAAAACACACTGTTTTCACTTTTGAATGCTTCCTCAACGCTTTCCATTTGGGAAATTTCAAGTTTCATTCGCGAAAGTTATGATAAACTGAATATTGCCTTTTTCGTGAAAGTCAAACCTATGTTCAGTTGAAGCATTTAGTTTTAGGGATAGCTATTTTAAACTTCACTGCAATGGCCCCGGTAACTGCCCGAGGCAAGTATACCGAAGGCCTGCAACAGCAGACCCGTTATCCTGTAAACGATCCGCTGAGGCACTTTTTGTTTTTTACAATTAAACACGGACAATATTTTAAAATACACTGCAACTATTTAACTGCTTCTGTTGTTTATGAATCAAATGAATTCCATAACAGACTCACTCAGCGATAACCAATATTGCAAAGCGGAAAAAAGGAACGGTAGAGCGCAGGTAAGCGAATGCTTGTAGACTGTTTCGTAAAACCACGTAATATTGAAGAAATCGATATTTCACTGACGTTCAACAAAATCGAACTTTTTTTTAAATTTTTTATGATTCTGACTCATCTATCATTTTCTAGAAACTTCGAAGCACAGAAAAAAATGTAACACACGTGTCGGTTTTTTTTTCATATTTCCAGAATTATTTTTTTTTATGTAGTGAACATCAAATTTCAAACAAGCATTGAAGCACTATCGATTGATGCATTGTAATTTTTTTTATAAACAATGCAGATCACTTATATATATATATCCAACTTTATCGATTGGATTAGATTGCGCAATTCTTATTTTGAAATTGAAGTAAAATAACCAAATACGTAATAATTGTACCTACAATCTATAAGTTCACATTATAGGTTTTATCAGATATTTTTCCTGTATTTTTATACTATTCAAACTTACCGACATTCAATGAACCATTCAAATTAAACAAATCAAACACCGTAAATTCGATGTTTCCTTGCAATAAATCGATGGTAAACTGGAGCAACTGAAAATTGAAAAAAAAAATTCCAACCCTCTGTCTATTAAAAGTAGTATTTTACATTAAACTCACTTTCTCTCGAATAATTCGTGATTTTGATAATCTCAATTGTTTAGTGATAATTCCATATGTTCTTCGACTCTATATATATTTAGGGTCATATTGTAATTGAATCTACTCAGGACAGAACAAAATATCAAGTAATTTTGATCAAAAATAATTTACCTCGTTACAGCTGGTGGTCACAGTCGTCGCCAAAAATATTAAAGGTGCTAAACAGACCAGTAGAAACATAACTTTATTAACACATTGCATAATATCTAAATAGGGCCCACCAGAGAGTACTGGCTTGAAAATATCGTAGTAAAGTATTGAGATTGAAAGTAAAAGTGCAGTCGATACTGTTAATAAGACAATCGATGAATAAAAGCTAATTATATCCCTCGAAATTTTTCTGAGATAGGCATACTGTCGCCAAAGCCGTAATAAATCATTGCTAGTTTTCATATCTGATGTCAAGTCATGTGCCAGATTCACGCTTTTCCATGTACGAAGCAAGTTTTCATTGAGCTTTATAATCAAGTGCTTCACAAATTCTACGACGACGGAATACTGAATTAACATTGTAAACAAAACAAAGTAAGTTACATTAATAACAAGAAGACTAATGATTGTATAATAACAAGCGGTCGAGAAAAAAACTGATATCGTTAAAATCAGCCATTGAGAGATGTGCATGAGCATTATGAGCTTTATTCGTTTAAATTTGTCCGAATCCTCGCAGTAGCCATTAACAATTATTATTTTTTCTCTTATTTGAATGACTTTGTTCAATATATTTATTTGTGTTCTAAATCTCACGGAGAACATGCCAACTATATATATAGAGCCTAAAATTCCAGCCGCATTTCCTACTAGGTATACCGTTGTAATGTAACATTCACTTATTATACACACATATATGAATAAGCCGGAAAGTATAAACATAGCATTTATTATAATCAAATTGATCATGATATTCTTGTGCGAATGCTCAACGGTTGATCTATGTACTTCAGTATTTTCCCGCTTTTCAATATTAAAGTCGACTCGGGCAAGTCCGCAAACTTTGAAAAAATATAATAAATATTTCCATCGGTCATATCCTGTGCCGGCTGTACCTTTAAGTTTTTTAATCAATTCCGTAATACATTTCATTTTGTTGCGGTACATTTATACGTTCGTTTATATAATTGGTTCGGAAATGGTCGCACAAACTTAGACTAATTATTTACAAGCAATTTTCAAAAAAATCTTCTCACTCTGCACTCGAGAAATTCGTATTATTTTGCTATTCAAATAAACAAATTTTAATTTGTCAGAGAACAATTATTACTTATTATTGCTTTCTTATTTTTGAATCACGCTTCGATGTACACTTTTCATTTTGAAAGTTTTAATCTTTTCCCCCTTCCTCCCCTATACATTTCGAGAAATGTAAACTGCTAAGCGAGTAGGTAGAAAATCGTCGCCAAT
>JAWWMK010039712.1:0-12004 GCA_035047105.1 Galeopsomyia nigrocyanea
TATATATATTCAACTGCATTTTATGTATATAAAATTTTCTTGGTAACACAAAATGAGTATTCATTATTACGAGTATAAATACAGTCGAATATCAATAATTTCAACTTCTAAATACACTGCATAAGATCAGTTTTGAATGTGAAAGATACGGGCGCAGTCCAGATACGATTGTTGGTTTTTCCAAATACTGTTATGACAACTTTATTTCTCTACCTCACGTATCTAGGCGATCATATCTAAGCGAAATTCACTATTCAATACATATTATGCAAAATCTTAATAATTCGAATTTTTCATATCTCTTCTGATTCAAACTATGGAAATTCAATCATCGATGTCATGTAAATGCAAACACAAAGTTACAAAACGATTCCCAATATAGCCGCGCTTCGATTGAGATAATTAGAGTGATCGTGGTTCGATTTCCAGCATGAAAATTTAGCATGAATTTCCGTATCCATCCATTCAACTTGTTACAAAAAACTCTAGTAATCAAATCAAGAGGCAAAAAAATACAAGGTTAAACAGATTAATACGATCACTTCAGATTATAAAAATCAATAACTAAGTTAAATGGAATCGATAAAAAAAATTGATAGACTACAAATTTTAAAAAAGCATGACACCATTTCATCCGTAAATCGTCTGTTTATGCGTTGTCAAAACTCGATAAGCGCGTATGAACGTATAATCAGTGGCCTAATTGTTTTCATAAAAAATTATCGTACTATGTTAATAATACAATTTATCTCGAACCAACTTTTTTGACATGATTCAAAGCATACAATATAGTTTCACCGTGACCTTGTATAAATGGATTATAGAGTTGATCTTGCATGATTTATAACCGAGAAACTATTTATAAATGCATCTTATAATTGTTTCCGTTCTACTATTAATACGTGTGTGTATTCTTCCAAAAAGGATACTGCAAAGTGTCTTGAGTTATTTTCCATGGAATAATTGAATTGCAAAAAATGACTTAATTAATTAAGTTAAGACAAGTGTTGATGAATATTGAAAAAAATTAAATGTTTGCATGAATTTTGTACAGGTAAATGTAGTTAAAATAACCTTGGTTTACGAATTCTTCACGAACTCAGATTAAAAGCGACGTGCTTTAAATAATTACATTATATACACTTAATTTGCAAGAAAGTTTTTCTCATATTAGTCATGTTTATGTACCATATCGTATACAAATAATAATTATTAAACAATAAATTAAAAAAATATATGGACGATTTCACTTACACCATTGATGGTACCGTTTTCGTAAAAAATTCGAACAAATTATTAACAAAAATCAATTTATTTGACAACATATCGGTCTCAATATTTATTAACATATTTTTCATACATCTCAACTTATTATTTAACAATTTATTAGTCAACTTTAAATATTTTTTGTTTGTAATGACGCCTAATGTCTAGAAATGTTGATTTACTCACGGGTTTTTCCTGTAAATTTTCCGTCAGGGAATAAGCTATACGAAAGCACAAATTGTAATAATTACTATATACATACAAAGTATTCATGCTGATTAACTCGGCTTTCTAAGTTTCTAATTGGTCATACAGCTTTAACAATACTAAATGACCGTAGACACTGTTCGACTGAAATTCAACATAATCAAGGAAAAGAATGATAATACGAGTGCAAAATCTTAATTACTTTTAATTCATTTGTAATTGTATATTATTCGATCAAAAGTATCTCTTATTCGCTGTTTCAAGTTGCTCATTTGCATTTAATTTCGTAATCGATATTCAACACGCTGATAACCTTTGGCGAATCCGACTTTATTTACAAATATGAGAAAACTGGTTATTATATAAGAAAACTGGTCTAGCTACGTGTACTAAGTATGTCCCCTCCATTTTCAGCGACGAGCTCCGAGTGCTCCGAGTATAAAAGCCGCAATTTGATGCGCTTCTCGACAGGCAGAATAGTATCGCCTCACGCTGAACATGAGCAAAGCAATGACAGTTAGTGCTCGGGTTTCACTCCTAGTGCTCGTAACTAGCATTATTTGTTCGTCAATATCGGCAGAAAGCCCACCGGCAAGTAAGTAATGTATCTGTCTATCGAGCCAGTTATTGGTTTATCCGCCTGCACTCAACTTTACGCGAGTGGTCGTGTTATACTTTTGAATATTCGGCAGCATGCGATCTGTCGAAGTGCAAGGGACCGCTGAGATTCTACGAGGAAATCAATTGTGAGCCGGTGAAGAAGGAGCCAGGAGACTGTTGTCCCTTCAGGTACAACTGTCCACACTTGTCAGCCAGCAGAGCTTCCGACAAGTGCTACGTCAACGATAATGTTTACTCAGTTGGTGAGGAGTTGAAAGGTGAAGACCGTGCTTATCGTTGTGACATATGCACGTGTGTTAAGAGAGATGAGAGTGAACTGTGAGTACACATACACTGTGGTTTTTGAACTGATAAGAAAAGTGAAACATTTTTGTGTCTGCGATTTGCCTGCAATTTTAAAGAATCTACAATTCATTGATTTTTCTTATAAGTTATGGTCATTTTTTCTGGTTTGAAAAAGCCAGTGAAAATATTTCCTAAAGTTACAGCGCCAAATTGCAGATACAAAGATATTGCACTATCCCTGTGAGAATAATTTTATTATCAAATGTAAATACAATTCTATCTAACAGAGCCCATTTCACTTGCGCCATAAATGAGCCTTGGGGTAACAAACGCAAAGCGAAGGACGGATGTTACTTGAGGACGAATTTCATGGATTGCTCGGCTGCGCAAGAGATTTGTCGTAAGTACAAATACAACTTGTGTTTATTCATTGAATAGTCTTGATTCTTCATGTATATTTATATAATATATATTTTTGTCGATTGTTACCGCTCGCTCCGTCAGTTGAGAAGCCGGAAGATCGGCCAAAATGCGAGGTCGACGGCAAAACTTATTTGGACAACGAGGGTTTCACTCCGGCAAACAGTCCTCATCTGACCTGTCAATGCGCAGAGGGCTACAAAGGTGCACTCTTATATCTTTTAATAAATATGAGGAATTCGTGAAAATTTTTGATACACATTACTTTTACGATTAGTCATTACACTCGTGTTTAATATTCTTTTGACACATTTATATAGCTTTTTACAATTTGTCGCTCAAGCTTCTCAATTATTAATGCAAAATTATTGTGATTGCACTGTAATACAGATAATTCCATAGATAAGCTTTCTCTAAAGTAATAATTTAATTTTTCGAAGCATCGTCAACATACATAAAATTACATCATTGCATTGTCATGCTTGCAAGTTTTACGTTTACGCGAAAAGTGAAAACTAGATTTCAAACTTTTTTGTCTATACATGTATTACACATCCGTTCGAATGCCGTAATAAAGTGCTTCCGGCCTTTTAATTACTTTTGTCTATGATGAGCGCAGGTGAAAATGTAGCGCCATTCTGTAGGCGCGATAAGTGTGGACTGGAGTTCCGGCATTACGAGGACTTGAAAAAGAACTGTGCTCCCGTCTACTATTCCAGTCAGCCTCTGCATACATCTTGCTTCCCATACGGAAGTTGGAGATGTCGTAAGTTTATATATTATACATCTCTCGTGGTTGAATAACGCAACTTGCAACTGAATTTATTTTCTATTTTAGAAAATCAAAGAGACGAAGTTGTTCGTCCGAAAGAACCAGTCGCTAACTCACAAAAATCACCTGGTAAGATATTTTCCCACAGCTCAGCTCGTACTTCCCATTATGTCAAAGATAGATCTCGAAAATAATTAAATTAAATTTCATTGGTTTTAGACGAGGAAAAATGCAAGTTTGGAAACTTGACCTTGCTCATTGGAGAAAAATTGAATACGGCCACTCACTACGACTCAGTTTGTGTAGAATGTACTTGCGAAGTGCCACCAGTACCGACTTGCGTGCGTTTACCGGAAGACAAGTGTGATGTAACCAAACATCCAGAATTTACAGATTAATTTGTTAAATTTTAATTTTGGTTTCAAGCTCAACGTTTCTACGTCGTTTCGAGCAATTTTTATGTCGTTTCTATTGGATATTATAATTAAAATAAACTTTTACGAAAATGTTTTTTTATTCCCTGTTTTATTATTTACTTTTTAACATATTCAGATATTTATCATAAAAAATATTTTGAATGCTTAGTTTTTAAAAAATCAATAAATAAATAAACATGGGCAAAGTTATGGAAACAGTTGTATTAGTTTAACGAATAAACAATATAAATCATAAAATGAATTTTCATGATGTTAACATTACAGAAAAATTTTCAGCGATTGCAAAGTGAGTCAGGATTACATTGTTAGAATAATAAAATTATTAGGTTCGTAATAGAAAGAAGACAGGAAAAAAAGAAAACTTTTAAAATTCTAAATGAAGGTTCTACTGATTTCTAATATCTTTTTCAATTAAATATAAAAACACTAATATGTATGTAGGTACAAGATAAAAACTAGGTATACGTAATCGCAAAATCATAAAATTCCTACAACAATTATAAACGAAAAATTACGCTTGAATTAATCGCCCCATCAGATGCTTGGTGTGAAATCTAGAAGACTGAATTAACGTGCACTCATCACTTAGGTTCGTATATACATATAAATACTCAAGCAGTTACACGTCGCACGTATTGCACCCTACGAGTTTACATATTTTTATGCGCGCATTTTTTTTTTCTAGAACAGAAGCTCGTCAATTTTAGCTCCGTAAATTATTCAAAACTTGTTCGATTTTCCCTGCAAATTGAAAAGAATATTGATTCTGACGTGACTCTACCGAAGACATCCCTTACATGCAGTATTGCGCCGATGTCACACATCGCAACCAGCCGTATACAAGCGCATGGACGTAGACAAGAAAGCATTTTTAAAAATTACCGAGTTATTGCACGTTCACAGTTGACTTATTATATTAAAACGATAGAAGTTTCATTAAGTTAAATCAATTGTTAAAAGTGATAAATAAGACAGTTTATACCTATATTACTCAGGACAAAAACTTATAAATTCAGTCAAACATTAAAGCAACGAAAATTGTAAAATGTCGCGAATAAGGAAAGTAGCCCGACTCATTGTGGACATGAAAAATAAAGAAGATAAGTGTTTGAGGGCTCTATACTACTTCTTCAAGGTTTTCGGAATGGCTCCGTATGATTTCGCTATGGGAGAGACTGTACCAATTAGTACAAACATCAAAAAGTGGAAATTCACGCATTCTCGCACGAGTGTAGTATATAATATAATTTTGTTGAGCTGCATTGTCATATCAAGTGGTTCTAGTTTATATTTGATGTTTTCTGGGCATTCCGGAGAAGTCATATTCTTCATGATCGTTGTTGGATTAGCCTCGTTCAACTCTGCCTGCATTATTGGCTCCTTTATTGCGAATCATAGAAATCAGATAGATATATTTAACAAACTGAACGAAATGAGAGAATCCATTTATGAAGAATCTAGAAGCTGCAATTATGGAAAAACAGATATATCGAAACAAATCAAATTGATGTTTTTGCTGCAAGCGCTTGTGTGGTTGGGATTTATAATTCTATTTAATGTCAGCAATCACGAATACAATATATATTTCATGAACATTGATACAGAATGCTTAATATGCACTACTATGGTGTTGCAGTACAGCATCGCCGTAACATTGATAAATAATTTATTTGTCAATTTGAATAGATGTATTGCATATACTTTAAAACGGGTCAACCAGGCAGGAGAATTCACATCAGTTGTCAAAACTGTCAATGATTTATCACGATTATGGAATCATTACGATGATATGAGAAAAATTTCAGCTGGCTTATCTAATTTCTATTCGTTCGTTATGTTGCCCATCACTGTAATGACATTCGAAAATTCAACGGTTGCAATTTACCACACGATTAAGCCATTGATATGCGGGGGATCGCATTTTACTATTTTTGATTATGGTTTCATATTCTTTAATGTATTGAGATACATATGTCCATATACATTATTGACAACATATATTACTACCACCGTTGATCAGGTAAGTAACACAAGTTAATTTGTTTAAGCTGGCCTTCGCACCGTTTTTCATTTTGTTGGTTGAAATCATCGGAATTTAGTACCCATCAATAATACTTCTACGTCTTACAAGGGTAGCCTCATAAATTCCGTTATCAAGATCTAGACAAATTATAACAAATAGCGTCCGAGTTTGATTTTGACTGTAATTTGCCATTTATAGAAAGTGAGCCCAAGCAAAAAAATAATTTTCTAAAAGAAAGCTTACTTGTCGGAGTAATAAAATGAACTGTATATTTTTATATTAGTAAATGATAAGTATGTGTATTGTTATACTGTTACAAGATTATTGTATTTTTGAGGAGTTTGACTGAAAAGATGAAATCACTGCGAGAAGTAGACTAAAAACATATAAGATAGGTGGACCCAATTTGGTGATTAAACAGTACCGCGCTGTAGCATTATATTTGTACTATCAATTAATAATGAAAGTTCCACAGGTTCAAATCATCCCCGAAGACGAAATCTGTTTTTCAGCAGCCGTTTTGTGCTCAGACGACCAAATTTTTCAGCTATTCCAATATCCATTTAATGAATATATTATGTAACTTAAGTTAGTCTGACACATCTAAACATAAATCTTCGGTATACCATTCGGTTCATCATCTTTTACCCTTTCTAATGCTCTCATTAGCAATTTTCTGCAAATGAGTCAAATGCCACCTCAAATTACTTTTGTCTTTCGATTTTAACCAATTTGGGACTACACCAAAAATTCATAATTGGATCGCTTTTATAGCCACTAAGGTGCACTTCGCGCGCAGATTGCAGATTGCAATAATTCAATTTCGAACGTTCTTTACAATTTCAAATTTCGATATGAACAAATTCGAACGTCCGAAATTCGATACTAACTGACTTCTTTCCGTCTATTTTTATTATATAGTGGATATAGTGGACACAATGTTTTTTCATGTTACACTTGTTCCAGTTTTGAATTCCTTTGCATATTTAAATACAAAACTCGATAGTTAGTCAAAATAAATTGAGTTACTCCATTGCTGAAAAGAATACTGCTCTTATCAATGATAAAAAATCGATGTTTGTTATATTTTTCAAAATTAATATTAATACGTATAAACTGTGGCATTTCCAGATCTTACTAATGAGCTTATGATACTTGAAAATTGAAAAAATATTGATTTTGTAACTTATACGTATAACGCATGATTCAGATACGTAAAAATGCCCTTTTCTCTAATAGTCCCAAATTGGATCCACTGTCTTTTCATGCCGAAATAATGCAGTTTCATTCAAAGTGTGATAAATCGGGCTGGAATTCATCAAAAAAATCGTGCGACGGCTCATTTTAAAGTTGCTTTCATAAGCTTTAAAATGATGCCCCGCACGTTGAAAAATTCATTCATGGAAAAAAGTTATGGCTATTTGTGAAAAGTAGTCCTGAATTGGGTCCACCTACCTTACCATAGTAGACCACTTCCTAATTTTCCTATACGTTATATCACTAATAAAAATATTTTATTTCACTCAGAGCAAAAAAACACGAAATATTATTTGTGATTTTTTAAGAGAAGCTCGTTCAAATGCAATCGCTGACAAGGTAGGATAACAGACAGTATAAAACATGTTTATTGCATGTCTAAAAAACTTGAATTAAGAAGCTTAAATATTATTTCACATACTATTACAGATGACTCAATTCGTTATATATTTGACAAGAGCTAATTTCCAATTTACCATTTTCGACTTATTTCCTTTGAATGGATCATTTCTGTTTGCGGTATGTGCTACAAACAACAGCCTAGTAAATAATATAAAATTATAATTTATTATCTTCCTTTTTTACAGATGCTTGGTACATGTGCATCTTATTTGATTATAATAATTCAGTTTGAAGCAAAAAATTGTGAGCTGCACTCAGCAGGCGTTCAATAGGAAAATGAAACAAAAAAAGTTTATCTTGCGTGATTTAATAATTAGTGTGTGGCTTCATTTTAAATGTCATGTTTTTACGACAATCTAATAAATACTTGTAGCTAGAATAACCTATGAAAAATAATAAAATAAATCTGAAATTAACCTGTACTTTCTTTTGCCATGTTATACATTCTAATATCTGGTAATAGGCTGTTTATAACAAATAATGGCATTTGTTATTTCATTATTACATCCATTAATATTCCATTTATGTCTTTTTCAGCAATTAACAAAAGCTTTGAGAAAGTCAGTAGAAATTAGTCAATACAACGTCGCAAACTAAAGTTTTATCCTTTATTACTGAAAAAATCTAATGAATAACTCATTTATTACTCTATTACGAACTTAATTTTATATTTGAATTTATTTTCCATATTTTTATGTATAAATGCGTACATGCGTGTGAAGGAAATTCAAAATTTATTTCTAACTTCGTTAAATATTTAAACATAGTTTCGATTTTTCCACACAAACACGAATATATCGATTTCAAAAAATCTACTCACAATCAAAGTCCTTCACCGAGAAAAGTATATAGATACGCATATAATGTAGTGGAAAATCGTTCGGCGAATTAACTGATACTGCAGTATATAATTACTGCTCTAATATTCAATGCCAACACACATCCAATATCTGAAAGATGTACTATCAACGCTCAAGATACTGCTGGGCAAACGTCAATGATGTTTGCTGTAAAGGTCCATTACAGAGGGACAGTCGAAATTATTATTGGTACGTACAAATAACACAGTTCCTATTGGAAAATGGTTATTCAATCGATTATGAAAACCCTGAATTTAGTCGTACAGCCCTCTACTGTTTCATTCACTTCGCAAGATACTAATATTTACGTCATATTTATAATATAAAAATTACGCTTGAAATAATCCCCCCATCAGATGCTTGATGTGAAAGCTAGAAGACTGAATTAACGACCATTCATCAACGCCAGGTTCGTACATCTCGACAGTAGGTCCAGTTGGAGTAGTATCTCCGCCGATTGCTAACAATTTCCCATCGAACGCAATCGTCAAGAACGAGTGTCTTCTCTTCTGCATATTTGCCACTAGTTGCCATCTATAAATAAAAAGATAAATTTTGAGATTTTTTTTTCGCACACTTTTTCGAAAAATTCGTTTGACATATCTCATACGTTTTCGTTTGCGGATCGAACTCTTCAACGCTACTTTTGTCTGATTTTTTTGACCTGCCGCCGCAAACGTATAATTTGTCATTCAATACTGCCGCAGTAAGAGATACGCGTTGTTCCTGCAGAAGTCCGGTGAAAATCCAACGTTTGACTCCTGGAGAATACCGTTCAACCTATATGTAATAAATAATTTACACTGTTGCAAAAATAAGACTATGAATATGTTTCGCGAATTTTTGAAGACTATGAGGGATTATTGACGGACCGAATCAAGAATTTTTCCTTTACAGCTTCCACCTATAACGTAGACATTGCCTTGAAAAATAACGGCTGTAGCGTTGCATCTCTCGACGCTCAATGGACTTAGTGTCTCCCAAGTATTTGAAACTACATCGTATCTCTCGACGACATCCAATTCAGACCCGTCATCGTCTCGGCCACCGCAAACATACAAATATTTCGATGATCCACACACTGCGCAGCCCCTAAACAAAGTATAACGATTTTGTAATTAGGTCAAAGAAAACCATATCTGATAAATATATTCTCAATTCTTTTTTTACCAAAGTACCTTCGAGGAAAGCTCATTGGAGCTATCGAACTCCATATTCCCATCCGAGGATCAAACACCTTAATACTAGCTACGCATCTATCGTCATTTCTGCCTCCGACGATGTACAATTTATTTCCCAAAATTGCGCTCTCAGCGTATTGCTTGTGAGCAACATTAGTATAGCACAACGACCATTCGTCTGGAATTTATTCAAGCTTAAATTATACAATTTTTACGTCAGAATATGAAGAAAATCGGTAAAAAAGTTACTTACTCTTGTCGAAATCAAAATATTGCAAGTGGCTCAACATCGATCTATTTATCGCTATCAAACGCAGATTCGAATTCGAAGAAATTGCAGTGAGTGGCTTTCGCTTGACTGTGGCGCGATAGTAAGACACTATGTTTCTGATGATAGCACTGGAATAGATAAAATTCATGTGTGTGATTATGCAGGCGGAAACAGGATATTATATAGTGTTGTGTAAATTACTCGTGCTCTTGACTTATGTTCTCGTATAAGTAGGCAATCAGGTAATCGGCAGTCAGATCGCTAATACTAATAATACTCAATAAATCTGTAACGTAGGCTCCTCGTTCTGCTACATTGTGTACCAACCATCGTACAATACCTTCGAAATAACATTGCGATTCGTCTGACTGGCATTCGGATAAAATATTCTTGAGAACACCAAACTCAAGATCCAAGTATTCTTTGCTGTGAGAAAATTTTTTAAAATCTGTCAACATCAATTGCATCGCGGCATCTTTCAACGCAGTACAGTTGATGGATTGAGCGAAATGATAAGTTTGCAAAGCTTTCTCGAACGTTAGATTTTGCATCAAAAATCCTGTGCAGGCTTCTTTGACGTCGTTGACATTCAGATAGTCGACGTCTTCAAGTAGGCCGAGAACGTTGTCGTTGGTTAGCACGATTTTACCAGTGTAAGCGAAAGTAATCAATGCCTCCATGTTACTAGTGAATAGAGAGATAAATGATAAGATATATGTATATATAAAGTCGTGTATAGTGGACGGTCAACTTACGCTTCTTTCACGGTCGTCATGTTTATGACACTCTGGTTGCATTCTTTAAAATTACTAAGGAACATTGTGTGGAAGTACTTTATACCGGCTGCCAGGATGACTTTGTGTGCGCGAAATTCTTTTTCGTTGATCTGAGAGAGAGAGAGAGAGAGAGAGAGAGAGAGAGAGAGAGAGAGAGAAACAGACAGAAAGTTATCAATTTAGCTTGATGATTTTCAATTGTGAATAACTTTCGCGTAAAAATACTTATTTTACTGAGAAAAAAAGAATTATAATTTTCTTTTGACAAATATTGATTGAAAATATTCTTGAATGGTCGGTGCGATGACATCGATAACAAAATTATTTTTAGAGATAACAATATATTTGACAGCTGTTTCGGTAATCGAGAATAATAAGCGCCCAAGTAAAAGACTTCAATGGATGTTTTCAATAAAAAAAAACTTTATTTACTCTATATTTATGCGTTTCAAAGTCTATAATCCGAGTTCCGCAATAATTGATAACAGCGTAAGAATGTGAAATGAATTCGTTTTTAAGTATTAAACTAACAAAATTATTAGAAATAAATACACTTTCTACTAACTTTGATCGTCACATCGCACAATTCATCATTCAACCGCATCTTTTCCAAATCGGCACCGTGACTTGCACGTGTGTACACTACTCGTTGTACCCGTGATGGCTTTTCCATTTTCAAGAATTCTTCTTTCTTCAGGTTTTTTTTCTTCTAATAATATCTGCATCAATGCTCGAACCAAGGAAATATTATTGGCACTACATTGATTAAATGAAAAGTGTTATAAGACTATGTCCTGATTTGTAATCTTTTATTCGTTTTCGTTAAGACAAATACAAAGTAACGTATAGCAAGGTTTACGCTTACGTGTACGTATTCTCATGCACTATAGTCTACGTACGACTAAGGCTTATTGCGTTTTCATGAAATGTCGCTTACTCATACTAAAGCGTCACTTACAATACCATTAAGTATAAGTACGACTTGGACAATTTATAAGGTAAGTCTACTCAATTGTGGTACTAAGATTTCAAATCACCATAACTTTTTACGCCAAGCGAATTTTTCAACGTACGTAACTTCGTTTGAAAGCTGCCCGTTCACCCTTTGAAATGATGCCTCGCACGATTAATTTGGTTAAGTTTAGCCATAGTTATAACACTTTGAAGCGAACAACTTATTTTTGGTGTAAAAAAGTGAATGTACCTAATACCGCCATTTTAAGAAA
>JAWWMK010039723.1:0-12002 GCA_035047105.1 Galeopsomyia nigrocyanea
ACTAGAATTTAGCCGCGCAGTCAGATAGTATAGGTCTATCAACCTCGTGAAGACTAGACGAAGCGCAACAACTGCGAATTTCAGTCCTCAAAAGTTTTCGATTAGTAACCACGTCAATATAAAAGAGAAGTAGCTGAAGGCTCCCAAATCCATTGAAAGCGCTACGGATCCAGATCCATGAGGTGCTTTCACACAGCCCTCTTGAATGCCGCCAGGGACGGTTCGCTGCGTAGTGAGGAAGGGAGCGAGTTCCTGAGGTATGCACCGATGACTTGGAAAGATCTAACACCGGTCTCAGTACGCACCCTGGGAATTCTCAGTTCTGGTCTCTCACCCCTACCAGAAAAGCTGGGCTTATAGTCAGTGAAAAATCTCGTCAAATATTTTGGTTCGCGCAGTTTTACGATCCCGTACATCAAGATGTAGGTGAAATAGTTCCTGCGTGAGTCTGACCGTAGCCAGCCCAGCTTCTCAATACCGGGCAGATTCATTTCATTAATTTCATTAATATACCTTCTTGACCCGCAAATAATTGCTTTAGTTTTGCCGGCATTGAAGTGCAGGCCTGAGTCCTCCGCCCAGTCAGAAATTAGCTGTGCGAACATGGAGAGCTTGTTGATACCCTCCAGCAGCTTATCTTTCGTCGTGTGTAAGTAGATCTGTAGATCGCCAGCGTAGAGTATGTGATGTACATCATGTCCGTTCAGTACAGTTTATAAGTCATTGAGGTAAAGACTAAAAAGAAGAGGCCCCAGGACGGACCACTGTGGAACATCCAGATTGGTTTCAATCCACCTCGATTCTCCATTTTTGGAGATAACCTTTTGGGTACCACCTTGTAGATATGAATTGATCCACAGGAGAGCCCCCCTGGAGAACCCGATTGTGCAAAGCTTACGTAGTAGTTTAATAGGTGAGATGCTGTCGAATGCTTTGCTAAAATCGAAGAGTAATAGTAACGTCACCTTCTTTTTGTCAATGGCTATGCGTATGTCGTCAGTAAGTTTGAGTAATGCAGTCTGTGTGCTGTTGTGCTTTTTGAATCCGGTCTGGAGGGGATCAAGTTTATTATTTTTATTAAGATACTCCATGATCTGGTCATGGGCGAGTTTCTCGAGTACTTTGGACTGGAAGCTAAGTAGTGTAATCCCAAATGGTCAGAGAGATGAAGACTGATCTGGTTATTATCGCTGATCCCTACACCAGACACAAGACTCAGGCATGGATGACAGACGCCACAGGCAAGGCTGCCATCTGGTCCTGCAGAAACCGGACTTTCAAGGACCAAGTCGATAGCATGCAAAGATGGTTTGTCAGGGTCAAGCTTGGAAACGTGCACTTTTACAACGTCTATGCTCCTCCCAGTCTGGATGGAAATAAACGAGTTCATGTACTTGCTCGACAGACTGGCCAAGGATGTCAAAGAATACTCCCCCTGTGTCATAGCCGGAGACTTCAACGCCTGGGCAGTGGAATGGGGCAGTAAGAAAACGGATGCAAGAGGAATCGAGCTGCTACGGACGATATCCTGGTTGGACATGGTACCTCTCAACACTTGAACGACGCCGACGTTCAAGACGGACAATGGAAGCTCGATCATCGATCTGACCATAGCCAGTTCCAGCCTGACTAGAGGAGAAAACGTCTGGATAGTGCACGACCTCTCAAACGAGAGCGAACCCTCTTAACGTCAGTAATCACATCAATACTGACCTATAGTATTGACATCTGGGCAGGTGCGCTAGAGCTACAGGAGTGCCAAAGAAGGATATACCTTGTAGATAGACAAATGGCACTAAGGGTTATCAGTGCCTTTAGGACCGTCTCCAGAGACGCTGCCCATGCCATCTCAGGAATATTGCCAATAGAGATCTTGACTGAGGAACAGAGGAGACTATACCAGCACCGAAGACAAAGGCAGCTAGTAACAGATGACTGCAGAAAAAGAGAAAGGCAGAAAAGCCTACAACGATGGCAGGCACAGTGGGACAGTTCTGAAAAGGGTAGATGGACCCACCAGCTAATCCCACAGATATCGGAATGGGTAAGCGGCCAACATGGAGATTCCAGCTACTACCTGACACAGATGCTTACTGGACACGGATCTTTCCAACAATACTTGCACAAGTATAAACATGAGGACTCACCAGAATGTCCAACATGTCGGGGAATAGAGGAGGACGCGAGGCATATGATTTTCACATGCCCAAGATTTGACCTACAAAGACAGAAGCTCGAAAACATTTTTGACATGACGATTACGCCAGAAAATTTAGTACAAAAGATGCTCCAATCAGAGATGGCATGGAATGCCACAACGGACTTCGCCAGGGAAGTCATCGAAGAGTTACGAAAAGAAAAGAAGAAAAGAAAAGAGCAGCAAACTAGAAGTGCGGGATGCCGGGCTATGGAACAGCTAGCTCCCCACACCGATGCAGAGGAACGTAGGTGATTGGGTTGAGCTCAGTCTCCTCCATCCGATGCAGAGGTACGTAGACTCTGGGGTAGGCTATATCCATAGGATAACAAGGCACCAGCCTTCCAAAAACGCTCCTCTGCCTTGGCAGACTAGCAAAGGGCATTGGGCTGAGCTCAGACTCCCTCACCCGATGCAGAGGAACGTAAGTGTCGAAATCGAGTCTGTCCAGAGGATGACCGGTTGATGCCGAAAAGAAAGAGATAATCGGACGATGTTGAAAGACGCAGACGAACTGATGCAGTAAGAAGAAGACGACAACGTAGAAGAAATGAAGTCATTAGCCTACCCTGAACCTCAAATCAAATAACTACTAGCGTTGAGTAGCGCACTCCGCGCGCATATTTTTCTGTTTTTCTGTATCCTGTATAAAAATGTCTATTATTTGCATAAGTCAAAATGTTCAAAGGCAATTTTCCAAATTCTGGTGCATGCAATTCTACAATAATAAATATTCTTTAATCATTAATATTTTTCTCTAATTAAATATTCAAAGGACATTCACTATAAAAAGCATTGATAAAGTTTTCATTGCTCCAAAATATGTTAAAAAATTTCAATTTCAAATGTAAATGCAGAAGGATTTGTAAAAAGAATATTTTTGTTGACAATACTTATGTGTTATTTATCTCATTAACTCTTAATATATATAATCTACATTAGCTCTTTTTACAACAGCTCTGAAGTTAAGACATTTTTATTTCTAATTGTCTTGCCAACGCTTACTCGGTTTATCAACGGAGATTTATTCTATAGATATTTTTAGTAGACGGCATGCATCATTAAAAATACCAAGTTGTTTTACAGTGCTTTATTAATTAATATTTCGTATTATAACATAAATTAAGATAAAGTTCTGTAATATGAACGATCTACTTGTCGCGTATTTGTAACTATTTATGTGTAAACATAACCAACATTACAGGGCTACATATTAGCAAAAACAATTATGTTGCTATTATATTGACCTTAAAATATAATTAAAATTAACATTACACATCGTTATTGTTTCAATTAATCTAATTTATTATTTTTTCAATGCCTAAATGAATTGCAAATAATACAAATACCATTTTTAAGGTTATTTAAACAATAATTTTTAACAATTACGTATTATTGTAGTATATTGTGACAAAAACTCATCGAGATCAACAACGAAAGTCGTTACAAAGATAAATCTCGGTTTCAATCACTGTTAAATCCGGAAATTATAACCAATGACCAAACCCACTAAAGTAGTTATAATTTTTGCAATTGGGCATTGAAAAATTAAAGATGTGTAATATGATGTGTAAGATATATAATAATTATATTTTAAGGTGGGGATGTTTAATGCTGAGGAATAAATTATTTTCTAATGCGCGCGAACAAACAACCAATGTTTAATTTGTGATAGTTTGTAGTTGCACAGCTTTTAGTGCTCGATATCAATTGTGTTTAATAGATTATATAATGAAATTCTTATATGTATCGAACTCTGGAACAATTATGAAGTCTTTTATTTTATATTTTTCAATAAACTAAAAGTCAGAATTCAAACATTGTCCCCAGAGTGAACGCCATCTTGGCCCTCTTGTGGATGACTTCACAAGTGAGAAAGGTCTATACATATTTATAAGCCCGGTCGCCATGATGTACCTAGTTAAAAAAAAATAACCAATAAATACGAGGCACATAGATTGATCACACTGTCCCTTCGGAATACTGTACTATTCAAATCTTAAAATCATCTTTCACTCTCGACTTTTGATTAACGAAGTAGCGATGGTATTTGTTGGAGAAAATGGTTTACCTGAATTCGAACGTGATATACAATATTCGAACGTGAGTACATGCTAGGCAGAAACAACCAGTACGGATTCCTCATATTAGGAAACATACAGATCCAATGACTTACCCGCTTTTGTATCCGAATGGAAGTTTCGGATGGCTGCCCAATATGAAATGTAAAATCGGTAAAAGTAACATGTCGCAACTGCAATTTTACAATTATCGCATAAGTTGCAGAAATGGTTTTACCCCATATCTGAATCTTGGAAAAGTAACTCAACAGTTAGCAATTGACGCGTTTGTTAAAGTTGAAAGTGCTTGATTATATTATTTGAAAATAAACAAAAATGTTCTGAGAACTGAATGTTATAAAGGCTTGAGTGATTATTTAAAAAATAAAAATGATAATGAAAATATATCATCTTTCACAGAAGGTCCGAGGTATTTGAAACAAAATTATTTAGATGCAATGACCCTTGTTAATCACTATGATAAGCCGGACTTATTCATAACAATGACATGTAATCCAAAATGGCGAGAAATAACTGGAAATTTAGAAAAATATGAAACGTCAATAAATAGGCCAGATCTAGTTGCAAAAGTTTTCCGAGGAAAAGTTAAAGAATTTATACATCTAGTGACAAAACAACATTATTTAGGGAAACACGTTGCACATATATCAGTAATTGGATTTCAAAAACGGGGATTACCAAATATGCACATGCTACTTTTTCTGGATAAAAAATATAAACTTGATATTGCTGAAAAAATTGATGCATTAATAAGTGATGAAATCCCTATAATGAAGATGCTTATCCTGTATTATATAATATTGTAAAACAATTCATGATACATGGTCCTTGCGGGGAACAAAATATTGATAGCCCTTGTATGGATAGAGATACAAAAAAATGTATAAAGAAATTTCCAAAAAACTTCAATAATGAAACAACAATAGCAACAAATGGATATCCGATGTACCGACAAAGAGACGATGGAACAAAAATAATTTATGGTAGCAAAAATTGCAAAAGGGTGGCCGATAACAGATATGTTGTGCCGTATAATCTATATCTACTATTGAAATTCAACGCTCACATCAATATCGAAGAATGCTCAACAGTACAATGTATTAAGTATCTATTCAAATATTGTTATAAGGGTCGCGATTGTGCCTATATTGAATTGAAAAGTGCAGGCATCAACTATAAAAACCAATTGAAGGACGATAATAAATACTATCACGACGAATTCAAACAATACGTTAATACAAGATCTTTGTGCTCACCGAAAGCGATGTGGAGATTGAATAAATATAAATTATACAATACGTCACATACGATTATACGTTTAGCTGTACATGAACCAGACAAACAAGATGTTTTTTTTTTAAAGAGACAAAAGAAGAATTGGTAAGTGAGAGAAAAAATGATACAACTTTGACAGCATGCTTTGAACTAAACAGAGACGACGAACAGGCCAGAGAATATCTCTATCATGAAATACCAATCCACTATACTTTTCACACAACATTGAAACGATGGCATGTACGAAAGGGTAGAAATAAACCAGTATTAAGTAGAATGTATCTTGTAAATCCTAAAGAACGCGAACGATATTTCATTAGATTATTACTTCTGAATATGAAAGCAGCTACTTCGTTTACGGATTTACGCACAATTGACGGCGTAGAATATGAATCGTTTTATGAAGCAGCGAAAGCCAAAAATCTAATAACTGAAGATGAAGAATGGAACAGATGCTTGGAAGAAGCGTCGCAAGTTAGATTTCCAACAGCACTGTGTGAATTGTTTGCATTCATCTGTGTATTTCATAATCCAATCAACATTATGTTTGTTTTCCCTTTCGGGATGCTCCGAAGTAATTCAATTGTGTGAGAGGATGGAGAATTAATTCTTCTACTCAATTGGAGCACATGTATTCTTTATTATTCAACGTTTCGAGACAAAACTTGTCTCCTCTTCAGGAAGCTATAAAACATACATAAAATTGTTCTGTTTTGTACATATGAAATTACATTTACGTTCGCAGTACAATTATGATTTTCTAGCGACTCACCTACATTAACGCTAAAAAAATATGCAAAAGTATATAGTCAATTTTTTGGAAGTAACTCTGTAGTATAGTTTATCTTTCAATTTCACGCATGGGGGAAGGTAAATTTCAATCAAACTCATCTTTCGTAACATAATCAGTGAAATAGAAAAATACGCCAAAACTTCTTCTACGTCAACATGTCGTCCACGAAACAGAGAGACAAGATGCGTGGGCTTCTAACAATGGAGTGAGTCGAGCGCGCAAATTTTTGCCGCTTATGTACCAAATTTTTGGCGGGAGAAAATCTTCGAGAAAAGTCGAGAACTTTCTAGGCGCGTTATTGCTATGTCAGGGGGAAGGAACGTAAACGCTTGCACTGGTTACAAAGACAAGCGCGGCCAGAGTGACAGTAATAGGAGAGCATGCGGAGTTAGAGCGGTGCGGAGGTAAGTGATGAGATCTATCATCAATCAATCAAGAGGAGCGCTGATATATCATGCGTGGCGTCAATCGTACAGTGCGACCTACTCATCACGCATGCTCTCCTATTGACGATTCCTTCCATTAGCTCGAGTACGACGAACATTTCTATTCTCTTTTTCATATTTATTGTGTATATTTTGCTTATTGTTGAAGTGAATGCTAACGGACGATATGAAAGATTTGAATTCTGGTTTAAGTTTTACAGTATCCAACATATGGTTAAGGTTATCGTTTTTTGTATCGTCTATAAAAAACATTTCAGAAAATAAAAGCTTATGTTTACTGAACTCTTGGTTCAATATTTTGACATTGTCAAAATCAGCCTTATGATAAGAATTAAAACAATGTTCTGCTAGTCCTGTCGACTTAGACTCATTTTTTATACTGTATTTATGCTCATATAGTCTTTTTGTTAATTTTCGCCCTGTCTGACCTATGTACTGTTTTTTGCAAGTTTGGCAATTTATTTGGTAAACTACCCCACTTTGCGATAATTTCCTATTTTATCTTTGCTTAAAGTAATGAATTTTGAGAATTTGTTAATTGGTTTTGCAACAATTTTGTAGTCAGTTGATTTAAATTTTTTTTTGGAATTTATAGAGTAAATTATTGATGTATGGGAGGACGACTATTCGGTACATATAACAATTCGATTACTTAATAATATATTTACCAAATAGTGCGTTGAATAAAAAACCGTTACATTTTTAATGCGTAGAAACGAGAGGCTGCTTTTCCAAAGCAGTCTTCTCGGTATGGTGTCGAAATATCGAATGCGCAGGGTAATAAAAACGACTTCAACAAGGGCCGGAGCGCGGGCGTACAAGTGTTCGCTATATTATACTGATAGCAAAGGAGGTGGGATAAAAAGAAAAGTATTTTTAGAATTATAAAACTACGTTCGTTGCGCAAGAAAATTTTTGAACAGACCTTTATAAATAATGCTGAGTTTTTGAACATCTTCCCTTTTATTTAAATTTTTATCTGTAGAAACAATATGTAGCATTTCTGAAAAATTTCTTTCAGTGTAATTGGGTTCGCGATCTAAACTGGAGACATTTTCAAAATCAAATTGGTGTGTTTTGCTCTTATGTTTAGTAACTACTGATTCGGAATCTTTATTTGTGATATGTTCATCTAGTCTTAATCTAAGCTGTTTATTTTGACTTACCAACATAATTAGCTTTGTATCGTCTATTTTTACATGAAAATTTGTACACAGTACCAGTAGTATCGTCATTTGTCTGTTTATCTTTGCCTAAAGTGATTATATTTTTTAGGCCATGTTTAACTAATGGGACCGTTCTAATATTCTTCGATTTTAAGAAGCCAGTGCATTTTTTAAAGAATTTCGGGTTACCGGGTATCGCTAAAGTGAATATATTTTCATCGTTGTTTCTATCTTTGCCCTTGTCACTTTTATGTCTAATTTTTATGAGTCTAATTTTAATACATTTTTCAATAAAATCGGCTGGGTAGTCATTTTCTAGTAACAGTCTTTCAACTTTTTCAATGTTTTTGCGGTGAAAGCTCTTTTTGGAAAGTAAGCTCGCTCTGTCTATTAAATTATAAACTATATTTCTTTTTTGTTGAGTGGTATGACTAGAATTGAAATTCAAAAGCCTACCTGACGTTGTAGGTTTTTGATACCAATCTGTCTCTATTTTGTTATTTTGCCTGATTAATGTCAAATCTAAAAAGTTAATACGATTGTCGTCTTCAATTTCGTACGTAAACTGTAAATTTGGATAACAACTATTAAAAACTTCTAAAACACAAGTAATATGTTCTCGGTTTATACACAAAACAGTGTCATCAACATAACGAAAATAAAAAATTGGAGTCCAGCTGTGTCTGTTTGTTAAAGTATTTCTGCAGTTTGTTTCTAAATCGGCCATAACGAGATCTGCGAATAAGGGGGATATGGGTGAACCCATTGGACAACCGAAAGTTTGTTGGTATAGACGTTTATTGAAAACAAAAAAGGTGTGGTCATAGAGGAACTTGACTATTTTTCTAATTTAATCGAAAGGTATGTGGCACTGACTATCAATTTGACTATGACGTAAATCTAAACTTTTCATTACTATTACCCTGCGCATTCGATATTTTGACACCATACCGAGGAGGCTGCTTTGGAAAAGCAGCCTCCCGTTTCTACGCATTTAAAATATAACGGTTTTTTATTCAACGCACTATTTGGTAAATATATTATTAACTAATCGAATTGTTATACGTATGTCAAATTTACATGTATTAATTTTTTATATTTTTTTCTCAATAAAAGTTTGAGAAGGTCAGCAAACCTCAGCTAACGAAACGCCGCAAAAATATTTGCTTGTTTTTCTTTCGATCAGAAAAATCTTGCCCTCGTTAGATCGATAAGTCGACTGTTTCCAGTCGACTTTTTCAACATTTACAATTGAGGGTGATACTCAACTCTTTGAGTTGTGATTCCAACATATGTTTTATAGCTTCCTGAAGAGGAGACAAGTTTTGTCTCGAAACGTTGAATAATAAAGAATCCATGTGCTCCAATTGAGTAGAAGAGTTAATTCTCCATCCTCTCACACAAATAATCCAATCAATGTTCGACAACTGTATGAAAAATATAAGCTTCATTTTTATCACCCAAAATATGACTCAGAAGAAGGAGAAAATTCTATACTCAATAGGATCAAGAAAAATTTAGAAGTTCATGGAGACACGTTAAGTCATTTTGGTTTAACAGAAATAACCAAATATCTAGACGACGATGACAATGAACTAACAACTGAAATCAATGACAAAGACTTTCACACCTTGCGATATAAAATAGATTCGTTGAAAGCCAAGCAAAAAGAAATATTTGATAGAGTATTAGGATATTTAACAGGACAAATTCGACAAAAATGTATCTTTATAGAAGGAGCCAGGTGGAACTGGAAAAAGTTATCTACTGAATGTACTAATAGAACATTTGGAAAATATAAATGCAAAGACTTTAGCTTGGACAGGAATAGCAGCTAATCTGTTAAATAATGAAAATACGGTTCATTCGACGTTCAAACTACCACTGTCATTGACGGAGACTACAAGTTGCAATATGAAGTCGAATTTAAATAAAGGAGATAACCTGAGGGACGTGAAAGTGATTATATGGGATGAAATTTCTATGGCATCAAAATTGGAAATTGAAGCGGTTGATCGTCTACTACGGGACGTATGTAATAATGACGAACCATTTGGAGATAAAATAATAATCGTTTCCGGTGACTTCAGACAAATTTTACCGGTGGTTCGACATGGTAGTCACACAACAATAATAGAAAATTCTGTAAAGAATCGTTCTGTAAAGTATCTATGGCCAGAATTCTATTGGATGACACTCAGCGAGAACTTGCGAGTTACAGACGATGACGAATCATTAAAGAAATGGCTTTTATCAGTTGGTGAAGGGAAACCTCGTAACGAATATGAAGAGGAAATGAATTAACGGAAATTCCACATTCTATGATTACCAACAAACAAGACATCGTCAAGGAGATATTTGGCAAAGTATTAAAACTCAACGATATGACCTTGAATAATAAAGTTATTTTGGTTCCTACCAATAAGGACGTATTGGATAGTAACAGCGAGATATTAGATACAATGGAAGGAAAGTACACAAAATACTTAAGTACTGATACAGCAGAAGATGATAATGGTAAAAATATAGAATCAATGGTACCAGATGAATTTTTAAATACGAAGACGCCAAATGGACTCCGACCTCATATATTACGATTGAAAGTAGGCGTTGTGATAATTTTATTCAGGAATTTAAATATAAGTGAAGGACTGTGCAATGGTATGAGGGTGGTTATTGAAAATATGAGAAAATACTCGATTCAAGCCAAGATTACAAGTGGTACTCATGCTGTGAAATCAGTTTTTCTCCCAAGGATATGCTTGTTGGCATAAAAAGAGGATTTTCCATTCGAGTTGAAACGAGGACAGTTTCCGATCAGATTGGGTTTTGCAATGACCATTAATAAATCATAAAGACAGTTATACGATCATGTCGGAGTATACTTCCATACACTGGTTTTCAGCCAAGGACAACTATATGTGGCGGTTTCGAGGGCGAGAATGAAAAAGAATTTAAAATTATTATTGTTTAACAACGCTATGAATAAACAGACTGATAAAAAGAAAAATAACAAAATCTACACATAAAATATCATTTATAAAGAAGTATTATAAATGATTGGTATCACAAGGATGAACAACAATTGATCGATGATCTTTTTTAATACATCGTTTCTATTTGACGAACCGTTGGTAGATTTTACAGATCCTGGCAGTCTATCCGCATGGTTCGTCGCAATAGTTCGTCGTTTCTGGTAAGACATATGATTCGTTAAATACACTAGTACGTTTAATTATCATTTTTACGAATTGCATAATTTTTTTATCACTTAAGTTACCACAATCATATCACGTAGTGGCAAGGTGATCCTCGCATTGCCTGATATATACGGAGGATATACTGTCACTGCAAAAAACAAATAGCTTTGTTATTTTTAATGTAGCCATCTCGCCGCCGCAAGGTGCCGGTTCCTCGCTCGGATGCAAATCCGGTATGTTTAGATATGAAATCGTGAAAGTATAAAATATTTATTACAATGTTGTCGTTTTTAAACAATGGATCGTCAACATATCTCCAGCTCCTGGCAGTTAATACTCATTGTTATTGAATATACCACTGTATTCTTTGTATCGACATTGAACTCGATGCAAAATAGCAAATTGGATGGTAGCAGCATACGAAAACAACCTCCAACGTCGTATCCATCGACGAACGTTAAAGAAATGATCTCGTTGGCATACAACAAAGCACTTGTACGCAGATGTCACAATGTATATGACAAAGAATACTTCTTTAAACACGCTGGATTGTTTTTTATTTTTATTAGTAAATGAATGACTTTTTTTGATGCAGTTACAACACCAATCAATTCATGCCAATATGAAATAAAAGCCAAAGAAAAATTATTGCTAAGTTAAACTTCGCATTGCCTAATTTATACTAAGGATATAATGTCACAGCCAAAAACAGATAATTTTATTATTTTTAATGTGGCCTTCTCGCCCCGCGAGTTGCCGGTTTCAAGGTCAAGAAGGGTTCAAGGGATTTTTGAGAAAGTCTCAAAAATAACAGTCGTCCTTTGGAGTATTTAGTATCGTTTAT
>JAWWMK010039734.1:0-12001 GCA_035047105.1 Galeopsomyia nigrocyanea
TAAAATCCAAAAAACCAGAAGAAACCAGAAAAGCTCAGATTTTCGTTTTTATCGATGCCAGAACTCTCACGTGATTTAAACACTGTCACAAGCAAAAAAGGGGGTGTCACATGAAAGGAGAGGGTGGACAAGAGGATTGCGAAACTTTTGATGCCCCGTAGAGCAGCGTAACCCTAAAATTGAAAGCATACCCTCAGTTTGAATATTTCAGAAAACGCTACCGAATTAAGGCACTTTTTTGTGGAATTGGTCATATACAATACGATTTTTTTTTCAGCCAGTCGGCCTCTTATATTAGCACTTTCATCGGCAATCGCGCGCTCGTGGCTTCTCGCGCGACATTCAACAGCTTGATCTTCGATATTATAACGTTTAGTTTGCAAGTGCATTGCTCGCGCGTGCTCGTGTCACGCGGTCATTCAAGCCGACTGCGCTTGCTTGCTTGATGCAACGGCGCCCCACTCCTCCCGAGACGTCCGTGTAAATATATATGCCTTTGCTTTGTGTGTTGGTGTCTCCGCGCGTCAAATCGCGCTTCAAATCGCGCCTTTACGTCGTTGTCCGTCGTGGCTATATATGCGTCATCGTCAAGGCGAATTGCCCCCCCTCGTCACCCCTCGCACCGCAACCGCGTCCGACACTGCTCCCGACACATCATTGCTGCACACTGCGGCACACTGCGTGTCGGAAAAAAATATGCAACTCCGTCCGTCGCTGCTGCTACTCTGGCATGCCAGCTAACTCGCACACGTGACAGCTTTGTCATACTTTTCCTGCCGCTGAGCAATTTTCTTTCATTCCAAAAACTCCAAATTCCATTATTGGCACTCTTATACTTTCTTTCATTCATTTTTAGCGCCCTGATTGCATATGATACCAACTCGAATATTATCAACTATTACGCATTGTTTTACGGGCTGCATTGTATTTTGAATAACCGTATGTGGCATTCAATCATTAGCACATGTTTACCTTACACAGATAAGGAGCTGCTGTCGTCGAGGTTTTTCGCTAATTGAAGGTGGCACACACACACATACACACACGGGCGCGCGTGCTCGCGCGAGAAAGAGAAAGAGAGAGACGTATATATGTTTCGGATTCGCGGAAGAAAAACAGTCAGCGCCCACGACCTCCATGAATATTGTCAAGATCAGAGAGCACAAAGTATATAGCGAGGACGCTTCAAGACTCGCTTCAAGATAGGTATAGACGGTATATTGCCACGTCATTTGCGCGCGAGTTTGCGCGTATTATACAAAAAGAGGTCGAACGTTCAATTTGCAGTCACGTGCAATGTAAGAGGCGCACACAGACCCTCGCCTACGTGTAATACGTGTTTGGCATGCGTACCTCGAGAGGGGGGGGGGGGGGGAGAGCGCCGCTTCTATATCAGCGCTGTGTCAAGCGCAGCACGTGGCCTCCGTGGCACATGTGCCTGACTCAATTAGCACACCTGCACGCTCTACCTCCCGGTCACTTTTCCTCTACAGACGCCGACTCTCTCTCTCTCTCTCTCTCTCTCTCTCTCAACACTTTAAACACTAAGCTACAAATACTATTAAATCATGTTGTAAGATTCATCTATCGACTAAGAATGGACTCTAAGCTTGAACCGTTTTATAAAAAGCTAGATTTGTTATCGATAGCTCTAAGACGCAACTATTTTATGGCAGTCACGACATACAAAATCTTGTCAGAACAAAAGCCCGAGTATCTCACGCCACTTTTTCCTAAATTAAATCCCGATATAAGAAGTCAAATCGCTCACTTACAGTCGTCTCCTCGTCATCGTTTGATTTGCCTACACCATCCACTTCTGCTTTTGAAAAATCTTTCAGCATACAAGCGATGAAATTATGGGATTCTATACCCTGCAGTATTAGATTAAAGCCAACTCTAAGCTCATTTAAATTTGCATTGCATAAGTTTTTCTTGAACCAAGACTTCGACTTGGAGGAGGATGAAAGTATAATTTAAAAATGTATAAATTGAAAAAGTATAAATTGAAAACTGTTACTTGCGTATTCTCTAAGATTATATATTAAGAGTTTGATTTTAAGCACCCGATATACTTGTATGTTCCGCTATGTAACTGCTCGTGAGAGTTGTGCTAAATTGTTTATTATTGCAGATTCTATAATTGTGTTACTTATTCGATAGCTCTCTTATTTCCTACTATTGTTGGATTGTTTTATACTGCGAATTTATTGTTATTATATACACTATTGTATTTCTATTTCAAATTGCTATACGGATCAATTGGTCCTTAGTAAAATATATACATGATATCAATCAATCAATCTCTCTCTGCTTCAATCAATCAATCGGTCCCCTACATACCCACTCAGTCGGCCCTTTTCTCAACTGCGAGAGAGAGAGAGAGAGAGAGTGAGAGAGAGAGAGAGAGGGTGAAAGAGAGAGATAGTCACGTGCCAGGAAAACTGCTTGCAATTCGCGATAACGTAGCCACGTGCATCCTCGTGATAAACCAGTTGTTGGTCGTCGATGTGACAAGGCAAAACGTGCGCTTATATCACTCGCGCGCGCTTATTTTTGCCGCTGAAAATATTTGCATGCCGCCTATGTCGCTAATTCTGGTTACATTATTATTATTATTATTATTATTATTATTATTATTATTATTATTATTGTTATTATTTTTATTATAATGATTATTATTACTATTATTATCATAATTATCGTTTCGCTCTTTTGCAGATGCTCTTAGAAAGCGAATTATGGTCGCAGAGTTCATCACTCGGCAGAGTGGATCGCCCATCAATGGTGAGACCGCGTGTTTGAACGCTAGCGGCAGCGGGATGCAAACCTCGCATACAATGGCACACGCTGGAGGCCCGCACGAAACCCTCGCTTCTCTTCCTTCCATGGCCCACGCTGGCAACCACCACGCGCAACCACAGTCTCAGCAGCAGCAGCAGCAGCAGCAGCACGCTCTTCACGCGCAGAGTCTTCAGCAGCAGCAGCAGCAGCAGCAAATGGACCAAGGCCAGGTAGCTAACAACGAGATGTACGGTCAGGGCGGCGCCAGCAACGGGAGCAGCTGTAGCAACGGCAGCCAGAGCAGCTACGAGCTGCGCAAAGAGCTGTTCTCGCAGCGCAAGCAGCGCGAGTTCATTCCCGACAACAAGAAGGACGACAGCTACTGGGACAGACGGCGGCGCAACAACGAGGCGGCCAAGCGTTCGCGCGAGAAGCGCCGATTCAACGATATGGTGCTCGAGCAGCGAGTAATGGAGCTTAGCAAGGAGAATCACATTCTGAAAGCCCAGCTCGACGCCATACGCGAGAAGTACAACATCTGCGTGGAGAGCGTGATCAGTCCGGAGCATGTGCTGGCGGCATTGCCATCCGAGCCGGGCCTCGTTAAACGAGCCAAACTGCAGAGTTCGGCAGCCGCGGCGGCCGCGGCGGCGGCTCTCCTGTACGCGCGCACCCCCAGCCCCGTGCACACCTCGGTCATCCACCAGCCGGTCAGCGGGGCGCGCTCCGTGCGCTCGCCCGCTCAGCTGTACGCCGCTGCGGCCGCGCAGCAGAGCAGCCAGTTGTCGACAGCGGTGGTACAGCAGCAGCAGCAGCAGCAGCAGCAGCAACAGCAGCAGCAGCAGCAGCAACAGCAGCAGCAGCAGCAGCTAGAGTCGCTAGTTCAGCAACAACAACAGCAGCAACAACAGCTGCTCCATCAGCAGCCGCAGCAGCCTCAACAGCCAGGCGGCTACGGGGGCCCGGCAGCCGAAGGCGAAGCCGGCTTCCAGTATCCGCACTTCTCTCACCCGCATCCGGCGGCCATGCACGGCTTCGAGGGCAGCGCCTCGGCGGCGCTCAACCTGTCGTCGCGCTCGCGCTCCAGGGAGCGCACCAGCCACTCGCCTGCCTTCTCGCAGCACGAGCACGAGCTGTCCAGCTCAGCCGGCAGCGGCGACGAAGGCCACTCCGGCCACCCTGGCCACGCCGGGCAGCGCGGTTCGCCGCTGGCCAGTTCGGCCGCGGCGGCGGCAGCAGCGCTCGCCCTGCAGCTCGGCGTGCACCACGGCCAGCAGGGCGGGCCCAACGCCGGCGGCTCCAACAGCGGCCTGCCGCACAAGCTCAGGCACAAGTCGCGTCTTGGCGACAAGGACGCCGCCTCGGCGCTGCTCGCCTTACAGGGCATCAAGCAGGAGCCCAGCGCGTCGGCGCGCGCCTCCCCGCCCTGGGACAACGAGGGCTCGAGCGACGAGCGCGATTCGGGCATCTCGCTGGGGGCCGAGTGGCCGCCCGGCGGACCTAGTCCTGCCGCCCAGCCGCCCACTCCCCAGCTGCTTGCCCACCATCACCAGCATCAGCACGCGGCTCTGCCCATGCCCGAGAGCGAGCGCGAGGTCAAGTCCCGGCTGGACCGGCTCGCCTCCGAGGTCGCGTCCCTGCAGTCGATCCTCAGGCTCAGTAAGGTGGGTGTTGGTGTCAGCGTCGGTGTCGGCGAGGCCCTCGTCGCCGCGACGCCCACCCACATCTAGCTCCCCGATCATCCTCGCTGCTGCTAATAGACCGCGGAGTACGATGCGCTAGGTTGACGCATTGCTCGCGAATCCAACTACTGTGATAAGGTTTACAGCGCCTCGCTGGGACCCTGGACTTTTTCTATATTCTTTATGTGTACGTCAACTTTCTCATCTCTACAGCATCATCGTCAACGCTATTCTTGTATATTTTATTCACTTTGGTTATTATTCTACTGTTATTATCGATACGCTGTCGTCATTGTCACCATTAGTTATATTATCTCTTATTCGGTCATTATCATTATTATTATTATTATTATTATTATTATTATTATTATTGTTATTCTCACTTTTCTTATTACTATTATTATTATTATATTGTTATTATTACTGTCACTATTTCATCCACATGTACACCGTCCTATTCAATCATATAGTACTAGTCTCTTGTGTAGTAGTTACTTAAAACAACTTCTTCATCGCATACTTCGTAACGTTGGTTTCAACTAATCAATATTCATTCGCGGTTTTTCGAACAGATTATCAGCTTCAAGCTTTTTTCTTCAAAGCATTAAATAATTCATGCAAAAAAAAAATGACGGACGATTATTTATCGCACAACTGGCTCTAACCATCGCCATTTGAAATTCGAAAATGATTCACAATATGATCGATAATCAAGATTATTTTAGTAATAATCAATTCAAATATTTCAATGAAGTCTTTTCTGCGTGCATCTAACAACATACGATTCTCTCTTTTTTCTCACATATTTTTTTAAAAGTGTACACATAAAAAATGTACTTTCGCTTTATATTTATTACTATCTTGAAAGCAGTGAAATAATTGGACATTTTACATTAAATTATTAACATTGTCAACTTTCTAGAAATCACGTACTTGAATAAGTAATTTATCTATTGAATAATTTTTGAGTATTACGTAGAATTGTATTGGTGTATTATTTATAGATTGAACCATTTTTGTGCAGACATGCGAATTTCTTATACCTTCAACTATCATTTTCTCGACTCTCTTTTGTAACACTTATTTCTAATGAAAATCCAGCGTGCCTGTAATATTTGGATGTCAGGATTATTTAAATATGTTATAAAACTTTGGTCAAGTTGCGTATTAAGTAGCACTGTTATGTAATATGTACATATATGGATGAATGGTTAAACAGTCGAGTATAACGGTTAACATTGCTGTACGAGCAATTGGAAAATCGATTTTTTAAGGGGACCGTTAATGTGTCTCTTTATAAATTTGCTATCAATAATATAGCATATGTAATAATTTTACTGAAACAAATATTCGTTGAGTGCAAAAAATTGATAAGATATAATATTGACTATTTAATCCAAAACGAGCATTGACAATTCAATTTCAAATAATAGATGTAATGCAATGAAAGTTTCGAAATCGCCAGTTTTTGCAATTAGAGCAAAAAACGCATAATATTTAAACTGTTTGATGAAAGATGCAAGTTATAATTAGTATTGTAAATATATAAATAACTATATATGTGTGTGTGTGTGTGTGTGTGTGTGTGTGTGTGTGTGTGTGTGTGTGTGCGCGTGTGTGTGTGTCTCTGTGTGTGTGTTACTGCACTTGCGTGATATGCATATATAGTAAATGAATGACGGAAAGAAAAAATTTTCATAAAATTTATGTACTATTTATTATGTAGGGTTGTATAAGCTTCGAGGTTGTACAGAGCGTTGATTTTGAGAGCGGGAAATCATCGAAATACATTTTTATTTATTTTTTACGTTATTGATGAGTTGTTGAAAACATACACATGAAATAGTCTTACAAGAAATTGGCTTTAGCGATGTGAACTGTTTATCGAAAAATTTAATACAAAATTATTAATTAGATAAAGCCTACTATAAGACTGTTTATTATTATTACCATTGTCATTTTGGATTAACGTCACTAATGGAAAAAAAATTGAATTTTGTTTTATTTTTATATTATTTTCCGCTAAGTTATGTATATACGTAAAGTTGAAGAACAAACATTAATTTGTGTAAGCGTTTTGTAAAATAGTCAAATTTATGTAATGTCCATAATTAACGGAAATGGTATTAAAAAAATTTCTCGTCACCGATAGATCTAATTTCTAAGAATACTGTATCTATTGACAAAGAATTTAGAAACATAGCCGGATAAGTTTGATACTTATGTAGGGAACGTCCTAATTTATAAACAATGTATTTGACTATTTATAAGAGCCGACTCGACTGGAATAAATGTGACCAGCAATATAAAATTTAAGTGTTTATTTCTTTGTCAATGCCCCCTCTCAGCGGAAGAGTATATCTTTTCAAAATAAGATTTACAAGAATTTTAAATATAAGTTTTTACACAAAATACTTTAGTTACTTAATGTTCAATGAATATTTGACACACGTATGTATGTAGTAAAGAACTTAAGGGAATTAAGAACAAAATCGCGTTGACTTATTCTTGAAATTAGAATTGAACAAAACAAATGCGATTGATAATCAATTCAAATCATAAAAAATAATTTATTATTCAAAAATTAATAATTTTTATTACACTTTGAAATTGAAAAATTGCCGATTAACTATATTTTTGAAGACATCTGAGTTATCGACTGCAATCGGTTCACTAAATCATTTTCTACTTTACCAACTCTTGGTAATCAATAAAATCTTCGAGTTATTGAAATATACGCATCAATATCGACGGACGATATGTTGACGGGGATAATAAAACAGTTACGGTACGATTGTCATTTCTTTATTAATTTCTTTTTTTTTACAAAAAGCCTGAATTCAGCTTTTTATTATATACCTGCCATCTTTGGTGTCTGCACGGGAGACGGTAAACGGTAGGCGGAAAAGAGTCGACGATGATCAACGTTTACCGTAGATGGTGCTCGATCGAAGGTACCAATTAATCTTGGTACATTCCTATGTAAGATGGCAATGTATAATTTTTTATGAGCCAATAAATCCACTATTAAATTAATTAATCTTGGTACACACGCGCACGAATGGTTCACGGTAAACGGCAAACGGTTGATGGCAATTTTTAAAAGGTTCTTGTCTGCGGGCGATCAGTTTGTACGCAAAGCCCTCTTTCGCATACAAACTTTTTTTTTTATAGAGTCGGAGTGACTTGCTTTGCATTCGTAGTGTCGGTCGTTTTTCGCTCCCTAAACAGAAATATTTTAAAGCCGAGTTCTGTCGGTCGGTCGGTTCTGTCGTTCCACTCGGTTCCATGTGGTCCATTTCACATGTTTTAAAGTCTAACTTGACTCTACTGCTGTGTGCACTTGACATTTGTTATCTTGCAGTGTATTATGCATATATCTATTAAAAAAACCATGTATGTATATCAATATCCATAACCTATATTAAAACAAAGTGTTGATTCGAAATTTGTAAACTAGATGGTGGAACCGAGTGGAACGAATGAACCGATCGACCGACCGACCGACCGGGGCTTAAACGCACCATTGCTGCCTACTTTTTGCCATTCATCATTCGCCCTTTACCAAAGACGACCGACGGTGTGTGTACCTAGTCAGTGTCAGCATAACTGCTTTACCATCCCTGATAATTTAAAAGTGGTACATATGTCTACGCTAGTACCGATATTATCGGATGCGAACTATCATGTCTACTGTTGTAATGATTTGCTGAGTTTTAAGCAACAGTTCGACTCAATTGACTACTCTGGGTACCACAATCTATTGTAGCACATGGAGTTCCGGTCACATTTTGAGAGCATTCTTGATTGTAAAATGAGTAATTTCGGATGAAAAGTTTTACAGTGTGAACTGTTGTAACTGTATTGAACAAAAAATAATAATAAATAAGTGAAAAATAAAAGTTGGCATGAAATTTAGCAGAAAGACAGACAAATCAACTCTGGCTGAATATTAACGTTAAATTTTTACGGTTGTTAATGTATAAAAATGGTATATCAATGAGCTACATAGATCACGATTTCACTTTCGAGATGTCCACGGTAAACTTCCTAAGCATATGATATTTACATCGTTATTATGATCTCCTATTAGCATACAAAATTAACTACCGTATAATAAATGCTGTCGATACCTTAAATATGTTTGAATCGAGAAGTCTCAATCATCATTTAAGAAATTCGAGAGTTGATGTTGTCTGGTATAATTTGTCTTTTAATTCGAATTGTTGCTTCCAGTTTTACGTATCGCGTTTAAGGAGGCCGCCCAGTCGAAAATTTTCTTTTTCACTATTTCCATCTATCTAAATAATTTTTTTTTCTTATTTTGGCACGTAGGAAAAGCGTGTAAAAACCATCTTCAATCCACTTAAATTGATTCACACGGTTGTGATAATTACGTAAACATCGAAATAATACTATAAAGTAGGCTTATATTTGAATTAAAATTCGCGACGAAACATTTATTCAAATAAGCTGAACGAAAAACTGTTCCATACTTTTGTTCGGTATGATATATAAAATAAGTATACCAAATTACAGCTCATTTCGATAATGGGTTCGTCGCGAATTTCTTTTTGAAGTTTGGAAAGAATAAAAAATCTGTATTTTCAGAAAATTAGGTTTGAAACGCGTAATGTAGAATAACTTTCAGTCATAAAGTAAGAAAACAACTGAATTTCTCATAATATATAGTTTTTTTTTAGTTTTTGGGTACTTTTCAAATTAGTATTCATTAGATTTTCGAATTAATTTTTTTTGGCTTATCTTGTTGAAATCTCGACTGGGCGGCCCCCTTAAGAAGACTGTGGAATAAAGTTCTTATAGACTTACGTAATTGTCAACTAGGTATATTTGAGAAAGCGATAAAAAGGAGGACTTCCTCGACAATGATCTCGTGCTAGTTTATGTATCAGTATTCGTTTATGATCTCTACAGTATCATAAATTTGTTATTCTATTGATAAGGAAAAATTCCTAGTCAGTTGGAATTTAGTTTGGGCTGTTGGGAATTTAGCGATGCTTTGTTTACATTTTTAATTGGCGCAATAATTTTATTATTGCGACTTGCTCAGTCTCTCTAGTTGCTACTTTTACTTTGTACACTTTATTTGTAAATGCACCGCACTGCTGATGATTGTATCTATTACTTGTAAATTCTGCTTATGTATACTTTTGTGTGGCTGCAAGATTAAATTATGGAACAAACATTGTAAAGGACTATTTGTCTGTAGAATTTGTCAAAATTTAAATAATAAATTAATCTGGTTGATATTGAGGATGAATGAAAGACAAAGCACAAATATAAGATGGGCAAAAGAGTAGAGTTTAAGTTGGAGTCTGAATAAGCCAAAATGAAATTGAGCCAAGAATCTTCCCGTTAAAAGAAATATAAGATTGAAATTATATACAGTTGTCCTTTTGTCGCTGGTTTGTCAGTTTAATATAGCAGATGCAGTAACTCGGCGTGCACGTTTGAATTCTCAAGACGGCTCGGAATCCGATCGAAGAAATACTTAGGTGGCGTCAGCCCCATGCCCTCTCATTGTTTTTCTCCGTGTCCGCGTCGCCTCCGAACTTTAAAAACGTCATCTCGCGACGGCAATTCCACTGGCATTGGCTTGCCGAAAGAATTTAAATTAGCGACCAAGGAATATCGAACTCTCAGGGCTTAAAATTAATTGATTTATGAATGACGACGACCGTCTATGCTGCGGAATTTGGGTTGCGTTTCGATGCGTGCCCCCATCTGTGAGAGAGTAGGTCTTACTGGCGTAAAGAACAAGACAAGAAAAAGAATGAATATAAAAAGAAAGAAAGAGAGAGAGAGAGAGAGAGAGAGAGAGAGAAATGAGGGAAGAGAGAAAAAACTGTAAGAACGTCTCGCGAGACGAGTGTTATGTGTGTCTGCTTACATTCAGTAGCGCTTTTGCATATATAACGAGATATGCCTCATTCTGAGAATAAATATTGAAGAATCCGTTGAAAGATATCCTTATCGTATTGATTGTAACTGCGCGGTTTATATACATACAGTCACTTGCGATTTCCTGAAAAGAACATTTGTAGAAAGCAGGGATGAGCATCGTAATTGATCATCCTGAATAATCATTGTCTGACGAGTTTTTTCTTTCAATATTAAAGGCATTTTACTTTTTTCCCCAGATGAAATTTAATGGTCCAAGCGCTGCGCACTGCATTCCCAAGCAGCTCCAGCGTCTTCATCCTACAAGCGTGTTAATTGCTGCTTGTGTTTTTTTAACGAGTTATTTATTGTTGCCGTTTAAATACGAGAGAGAGAGAGAGAGAAAGAGGGAGAGAGAGAGCGAGAGATAGATAGATAGATAGATAGATAGATAGATAGATAGATATAACTTTATTTAAGGTCTTGGGGTAAGACCCCGTCTGGCCAAGAGCAATTTACAAAAGCATTACAAATTTATATATGCATTACAAAAGCATTACAAATTTATATATGGTTTATGATACATAGCAAAAAATAGCAAATACAAAGTAAAGCAAATACAAAACTGTGTTTTACAGAGCAGATACTTATAAAATACGAGCAATAACAGTGATACAGATTAAAAATCTGTATTAACACGGCATTCAGGCGCATAGAAAAGATGCATGTACTTATTAATTATTAATTGACTACAGTGGCACTGTATATTAAACGCTAGAGCGTGCCCAAAACGACACAGCCAGCAGCTACAAAGCACATGAGCGCAAAAACATAACATCAGTGCAAGATTGCTTATACGCATATTTACACTATGCATATACGTATAGACGGCATGGCGAATAAGTCGAACAAATGCAAGCATAATTATCAGAAAATGCGCCGTACAAATTTAGCAATTAAATTACCTTACGGAAAGTGAGATTCAAGCATAGTTGGACATAGATCTTAAATAAGCTATTCACAAAATCGCAGTAGATATACGCAAGATCGCTACAGAGCAAGAGACTAAAAATATAGCAATGAACGCAAAGACAAACGAAATATCACAGCAGCACCTGCGCGATACATCGAAAAGAAAAAACGAAGAGAAGAGAATAGAGAGAGAAAGGAGGTGCCGCCAAATCTTAGACTTGTCATGGAAGAAGCGCAAGAAAAAAATTACAATGCACCGAATTAATGTATTTCTGTTGATCGAACGAAACATGAAAAAGTGATAAAATATGTTTATCGTGTGCAAAACTAACGACAATAATGATCGCTTGAAAAGTGTAATATTCATAACTCGCTGCACAAACAAAAGCTGTATATAGCTAAAGGTGTCATGATGGCCAATTTCTCTTAATGTCTCAATCTTGCGGCATCGTTTGTTTGTTACAATACGCGCGGAGATGCATGCGATACGAAGCGAGTTATTTAAACAAAGAATTGAAGAATCTGAATGCACTTGAGCGCGCAAGCCGATGCGCTAAAAATGATGACGAGAATGAGCCTTACGCGCATCCACACACACACACACACACACACACACACACACACACACACACACACACACACACACACACACACACACACAC
>JAWWMK010039745.1:0-12000 GCA_035047105.1 Galeopsomyia nigrocyanea
GTTTTTGAAGACGAAACAATAATTGAGAAACTTATTATAATAAACTAATAATAATGGATATTTTGCCGTATCACTTCAAAGTTTGCAAAATGCTTGGCATGTGGTATGAAGACCAGAGTTTTCGATACGTAAAGATGATTGGCAGATGTTTTGTGCTTTTCGTGACTTCTTTATTCAACTTAACCCAAATTATAGAATTGATAACAATGGCCGGCGACGTTGAGGAAATGGCAGACAATCTTTATCTATCTTTTGCAATCACATCTCACCTTCTGAAAATGTATAATTTTGTATTGCGATACGATGAAATGTGTAATTTACTTGAAGACTTCCGATCACCACTTTGCCAGCCTAAAACGGAGAAAGAAGAATTAATAATAAAGAATCATCAGAAAAAGTTTACAAAATTGTTTCTGGTCCTAGTGAGCATTTCTTTACCTACAGGATTGTTTATGGCCAGTTTACCTCTAATAATTTTTCATGATGGCATAAATCGTTTGCCGTTTAAAGTATATCTGCCATATGATATTTCTAATCCCATTTTTTATTGGATTTCTTATTCGGTTCAATATTTTTCTTGCGCGGTTGGAATTTTATTGAGTGTCACTTTAGATACAATGGCATTTGCTTTCATGATGTTAGCAACTGGTCAATATGAGATAAACTGTATTCGGCATGTTAACTCCACGACGTCCATCAAAGAGCGTATTGAGCATCATGTATTATTACAACATATTGTCTCCAAAATTCAACATTTTTTTCTTGGAGTTCTTGTTTTTTTCTTCTTCTGCAGTCTCATTAGCCTTGGTAATAGTATCTTTCAGATGTCACAGGTACGGTCATTATTATATGTCCTGAAATCACAACATTCTTTATTATATTCATTATATTGTAACATTTATATATCATACATAGAAATACTAGGCTATTTTTTTTTATTTTCGATTGTTCGATCGTTCCATTGTTATTGTAAATTGCGCAAAAGAATATGATCAAGAAACTAATAAATTTCACCGGGGAATATGGGTAAATCGAAAAATGTCACCATCAGATTTTTATTCCTCTCAAAAAATCACGGAAGACTATGCGTGATGATAAAGAAAACACATATACTTCGCTGTATATTATATAAAAAATAATGTACATTTTTCTTGAGTATACAAGTAGATCGTACTTTTCAGTGAATTATTGGCTCTTACCGCCTAACGGCACGACAAAAATGATCGAATTATACATTGCACAAAAACTCATTTTTACCTTTATTGAGTGCTATGCTTTCTAGGACGAGCGCATAAATCGACTTGTTATTAGCATTGAACAAAGATTAAAATGAGCTATTCAGATTCGAGTGATGATTCGAGTGCAAGAAAAAAGCGAAAATACCGACTTTTGTTCCTTGTTGTGTAATAACAGTAATATCTCATTCCAGATGAATATTGTCAGTGTTAAATTTTTTTCAATGATTCTATATCTTAATTTGATGTTGAGTCGTGTATTTATGTATTGCTGGTTCGGAAATGAACTGGAATCGAAGGTAAAACTCGAGTTGAAAATAGTGATTTGGTTGTTTTTTAACGATAAGTATAATTAATTTTATGTGATGTTTCAGAGCAAAGATGCAACCGATGCAATTTATTCAAGTGAATGGCTTGATCTTGACAGCAAAGAACGTAAAAATTTGTGGTTTGCCATGCTATCTGCGCAATCAAGTTCCAGTTTATCATTCCATGGTCAATGTAGTTTATCTATCGATACATTCATATGGGTATCGTACTTGAATACAAGTAACGTAACATAATTTTTAACAATGAAACAATCAAACAGGTTCTAAAATAACTTTCAGATCGTTAAGACATCGTATGCAGCTTTTAGTTTATTAAAGCAGACCTCCACAGCTCAAAAATGAGACGTTTCTTCCTTCAAACTCTATATTACCGAGTAGTTTTTATACAGATATTTTTAGAAATCTGTACAGTGTTTTCACTGAGTAGCCGTAAACATAATAGCTTACTAAAATATAGTATTTTTTGGTAGTAAAATAAATTATACTTGAAAATCTTCATTTTTAAATGATGTTTTTAAATGCATTTTTAGAAGAAGTAAATGTTACTTATATGGAAAATTTTACTTTTCACATCAAATGCTCAAAATTCATTTATCATTTTACTTTTACTTTTTATTCATTTATTTACAGCTCTCGTGAGTCAATTATAATAATAAACTTAACTCAGGCGGGTTACGTTTCAGGTGGCTTTTAAATCATTACGCACGAGCGCCTCGCTTGGATTATGTGAGTCCTGTAACCTTTTTACCCTTTAAAATAGTTGAATTTTTTTTGTTTCTCGTATTTATGAAATATCGTAAGTAAATTCGTAAGTTAATAAAGTCAAACGAAACAATCGCAAGATGAAAAAAAATGATCAAAAGCAATCATCTTGCATTAAAAACATGCGTCTCGAATAGCCAAACCAAAAAGATAATCGCAAAATACTTTCGATGAGTGTGAATGATGGCTAGCAGATGAAATATATCAAATCGTGACGAAGACATCATCGTAGGCGATAATAAGTAAAATTTGCACTCTTCTCTAAACGGTCGACAATATCAACAAGATATAACTGATACAAAAATTGTTATGTAGATAGCTAATGGGGTGATTGTACTATATTCTATGCTGGTAAGAGAATTACAAGTTGGTTTATCAAGCTGTGGTAATTGTAATCTAAGTGATGAAGATGATGGTAGACGACATACAAATACTTGGTGCATTACGATATACAAGTGCGGTAAAGTAGATGCGTGTGTAATTGAAATGTTCACACGAGAAAAGCATCTCTTTCTTGTACATATATGCCGCACGGAACTTTTCAATACGGCACGTGGAAAGCATGATTTGGAATACGCACTAATCAAATAATTATAACAATGATTTTTACTTACGGAAAAACATATTATTAAAGTAAATAATATTTACGAATCTGCGTGTAAACGAGTCAGTGGCGATTGATTTGAAAAATGAGACAACAATTAATGTGTAAGTTTATCTTGTTTTATTATAACAATCGGATTGTAACTAGTCAATATTAATTTTTTTGTAATATTTTAGATTTTTCCCAATATTTAACACTGATAAATGACAGAAACGTACTGTTCGTCGCGATATACTCAACTGCACCACTAAATGCTTCGATTTACGCTCGTTATGCATAAATTGTTATAAATTGTCGGTTTGGCGGGACAATTACTTTCACATAATAGAATAATGAGATTACAAAGTACCATTTACAACCTATTATACTATAATTGGCTATAGGGTTGTTACCATGACGTCCACTGCAGACACATCGTTACGGGTTTCGCGCTTACATATTCTTGAATACAGTCGTGAGAGTCTATTCGCATAACTTGATGAATCGAAGTTCAATATACAAAGTATTGATTTTATATTCGAAAAGTAAATAATTATTTGTCCATGTTAACTTAAGTATTCTGTTTAACGTTATTCTTAACATTTAAAAGTGTGTACTTATTATTATGGATATTTTACCACATCATTTTCGCATTTGTAACATATTTGGCTTGTGGTTTACTGATCATGACTACTTTTTCGTAAAAATGGCTTGGAGATTTATAGTATTTTTGATTCTCGGTTCATTTAATTTGAGCCAAATTATAGAATTAGCTGTGATTCGCGGAAGTGTTGATGAATTAATGGAAATCTTATTCCACGCAATAACTTACATTGGGTTACTCTTGAAACTATTGAATTTCGTATCACGCCATGACGAAATGTGTGAGATTCTTGAAGATCTTCGATCTCCAATTTGTCAACCAATGACTCAAGAAGAAAAGATAATAATGAACAAGCGCTCAAGCAATATCAGGAACATATTTCTTTTTGTTATGGTTTTATCTTTGTCGTGTGGCTTTACTATGTTGATTTCAGCATTGTTAAGTTTACTAAGTCATGAATTTCGGTTGCCATGTAAAGTTTACAATCCTTATGATATTAATAATTTAAAAAATTATCTGATTTCATACTCTATACAAATATTTTCAATAATTGTTGGAATAATTTTGAACGTGTCGATGGACACAATGGCCTATGCCTTCATCATATTAGTAACTTGTCAACACGAAATAAATTGCAGCCGATACATGAATCTAACAACATCGATTAGGATTTGCGTTGAACATCAGATTTTGTTAAAAAAGCTGAATTTAAAAATTCAAGATTTTTTTATCAAAGTTATTGCTCCACTTTTTTTCTTCAGTCTTATAACCTTGGGTGCCAGTATCTTGCAAATGTCCCAGGTAAATTAAGTTACTTAATTTCATTCATTAGTCACTTAAGTTATCAAGTGAATATCCACAAGCCTATCTAAATGATATTAACTCTTAATTATTATACCTTAAAACTTATAGTGTTTTTAAATCGTTTGTTCAGTATTATTACAAAAAATTCATTTGCAAGAGGTGCACAATTAAAAATTTTACATTGTTAATATTATTTTTTCGAGAGAGGATTGTACGCGTTAATGAGTACTCAGTTTCCTCTACTATATATTATGTGAATGGCTATACCACACCGTAAAATATCTGCCACCATTTCTGTATATTAATCAATTGATACATCATATTTTATTTCAGATCAACATGGCTAGTCTCCAATTTCTATCATTAGTACTGTATCTCGGTTGCATGTTGTCACAAGTATTTTTATATTGTTGGTTTGGAAATGAACTTGTACTAAAAGTATGAATACTATTTTGTCTCTCTGTGGTGCTCAAAGAGTATTAAAATGAACAATATAATACAATTATTCCCCAGAGCCAAAATGTTATGAGTAAAATTTATGCAAGTAATTGGGTGGATTACGACAGTCAAGAAAGAAGGAATTTGTGGTTTGCTATGCTGTCGGGACAACAAGGTTTTCACATTTCATACCATGGTGTGTGTCGATTATCTTTGAATACTTTTATATGGGTAAGTTTATATGCATTAAAATTTTGGTAATAATGAAATTAATATATCTAATAAATATTTATTTCCAATACAACCTGTCGGTTATTCCAACTAAACCATTCCAATACTTCAACGTCATATTATTTCAGGTTATAAAAACATCATATGCAGCATTCAATTTATTGAAGCAAGCATAAATTGTTCCGAGTAAAAAAGACTTGATACATCTTTGATTTTTTATACATTGTAAAATTATGTGTGGCAACAAATAATTTTAATCATACGTTTTATATGAATATAATGCAATTGTATACACCAGTGCGTAACATCACAAATATATCTAAAATTATTCAGAAAGGAATTTCGATAATTTACTGTTATACTTATTTTTTATACGATTTATGCATGGTATAGAAACGCACAAAGCACGAGTTTTTGTACTAGTTATTAATTTATATTACTTTTCTGTAAGCGTCGAAAAATGTCAGGACAACGATGTCAGAATGACGGGAAAAAAGAATCATTACTGCGTTATATCTGTTTATATAACTGAAATATTTTCAGGTGTCACACAAGATAAAAATAGTTGATAGGTTCATAATAGTACAAGCATTAGACAAATATCATTTAAAGATTAAAAATCTGCTCAATCTACCTCTGATTATATTATATTCATAAAGTTTTAACAATTTCAAAAATTTTGAGTTCCACCTTTTGTTTTGACGTAATATTAGAAGACTGTATTTTCGCTGCTACTGTGAAGTTTTATCTTTGATGTGCGGCTTTACTATGACGATTTCAGCACTGCTAAGTTTACTAAGTGATGAATTTCTTTTACCATTCAAAGTTTATAATCCTTATGATATTAATAGACTTGAAAATTATTTTATTTCATTCCTTATATAAATATTTGCAATAATTGTTGGAGTAATACTGAATGTATCATGGACACGATGGCATATGTTTACATTATATTAGCAACTTGTCAATATGAAATAAATTGATCCCGTTTCATAAATTTTACAACACCAATCAGAATCTGTATTGAACACCTGACTTCGTAACAAAATCTTAATTTAAAAATTCATGATTTCTTCATGAAAGTTATCGCTCCACTTTTCTTTTTCAGTCTGATAACCTTGTGTGCCAGTATCTTTCAACTGTCGCAGGTATACAAAAATATTTTCAACAATTTATATTATTTATTTGTGGCTTGGTTAGGTGCATACAATATTACATACAAATACATAATTAGTCTATGTAATACATGAATATTTATAAACTTTGACATAACTATGGAGGTGAAAATGTTTTTTTGCAACATAACGTTCATTGGGTCATAATTTTTCATTTATTCTAGATATTTGATTTCAGATGAATGTGGTCAGTCTTCAATTTTTATCATTATTACTGTATCTCGGTTGCATGTTGTCACAAGTATTTTTGTATTGTTGATATGGGAATGAACTTGTATTGAAAGTATGGATATAATTTTCCATTCCACATTATGTAAAGTACGATAGAGTAAACAGTATAACATACTTATTTTCTTAGGACCAAAATATTATGGACAAAATATATGCAAGTAATTGGTTAGATTATGATAGTCAAGAAAGAAGAAATTTATAGTTCGCTATGCTTTCGGGCCAGCAAAGTTTTTACATTTCATATCATAGTATATATCATCAATGTAAATTGTCCTTGTCTACTTTTATATGGGTAAGCTATTGTGTGGTAAATATTTTGATGTTAGTTGAATATAATAAATTTTGTAAAATCTTATTTCTAAAATAATCTACCAATCAAATTACTATTATAGTTTAGACATACTTCGTTTCAGGTTATAAAAACATCATATGCCGCATTCAATGTATTGAAACAAGTATAAACTGTTCTACGTAAAGAAGGTTTTATACATATTTTTGTAAAATTGTGAAAGGTAATGTATGATCTGAATAGCAATTTTAGTATGATTAGAGCAGCGTGTCGTATTTAAGGAACATCATAAATATAATTTTAATTATTTTGGAATTTTGAAAATCTATGTATCTTATTTTTATTTTTATGATTAAACTTGACTATTAATCATGTCATTATTCCAGGGAGCCATACAATTGATTATAGCGTTTGATAATTTTAGAATATCATTTGTGATAAATTGTCTAAGCTTGAACGTCTATCATCGTTGCCAGAACTAAAGCCGAGTAGAAAATAATAAAATATGGAAGTTAAAGCAACTGAAAAGAAATTGCTAAAGCTAAATAATTTACTTTTGCCACATATAGAACCTTCGTTTTGAAGTTCGTCAATCTATCATCATTTACATCTATTTAAGTGGTATATTTTTACGATACAATTCATACTATACGTATTATTAAGGCGCCCCACCGATATCGATAGCACATCGAAACGGAAAAAATTCGTCGCGGCTTACGACCAATAAATGAAAAATAATTAGGCACTCGAAAAAGATACCATCAATAAATATTCGTACCTAGATTACGACTAATCAATTTCGAAGCGATCTATGCAGTCATTTATACAAGAAAAAATTTCAAAGTTTAGCATCTTTTTCAGCTATCAATTTTTACACGTGTTTTGATAGAAAAAATGCTATTTATCGATTTATTATTATTATTATTATGATTATATTATTATTTATCGATAATATTTTTACAATTAGAACCATTTGCGCGACCCGCACCCGCTGCTAAATATCATTCCTCTCGTTTTTTCTTTTGTTTTCATAATTGGAGATTTTCCGAACAGAGACTATAAATTATTTGGTCCATCAAAATAATAATAAATGAAAATTAATTAGTAAGAAAAGTTTATACCTGCATTCATGTATGTAGTCCGTAAGAATGATTACAAATTATTGTATAGCAAAAAGTGAGTGGTGCTTGTATTGTAAAGTAAAGTTGACGGATAACTAATTTTAATTATTTTCGTGATAATCAACACGTGTAAATGTTATAAATTAATTTAAAATTCTTTTTTCTAACAATGAAATAATAACTCTTACAATGCAGATTCAATTTCTGTAGTATATAACTACAATTTATCGCCGGCAATTGATAGAGAGGTACTGTTCGTTGCGATATGCTCAACTACAATACTAAATGCATCGATTTGCATAAATTATTACAAATTGTCGGTTTCGCATAACAGCTTATGCATAATAGAATAATAAAGCTACAAAGTATCATTTTGCGTCGATTATACTACAATTTCCTATAGGGTTGTTACAATTACGTCCGTGACAGCCATATTATTACGTACTTGGCGCACAAACATATTCTTGTAAAGTCAGTCGTGAAATTCTATTCATACTTTGATGCATAAAAGTTTAAATTAAAAAGTGCTAGTTTTCTTTTGGAAAATCGAATAAATAAATTGTTCAATCCGATAGTATTAGCACCATAGTTATAAGAACATTCGCGTCATTCAAAAGTACTTTGTACTTTTCATCATCAGCAATGGATATTTTACCCGATCATTTCCGCATTTATAAGATATTTGGCTTGTGGTATACTGATCATGACTACTTCTTCGTAAAAATGTCCTGGAGATTTTCAGTATTATTAATTCTCGGATTATTTAATTTGAGCCAAATTATAGAACTAGTCGTGTTACGTGGAAATGTAGATGAAATGATGGAAATTTTATACTGTGTTATGACTTACACTGGTTTAATTTTAAAATTACTAAATTTCCTATTACGCCACAATGAAATGTGCGAGATACTTCAAGATATTCGATCACCAGCTTGTCAACCAATAACACAAGAAGAAGAGGAAATAATTCAAAAGCAATTAGCCAATATCAGAAGCATATTTCTCTTTGTGATGAGTTTGTCCATGTTATCCGGCTTGTGCTTGTTAATTTCAGCACTGCTAAGTTTAGCAAGTAACGAATTTCATTTACCACTTAGAGTTTATAGTCCTTATGATATCAGCATTCCCAAATATTATTTAATAGCATACTCTATACAATTATTTTCAATAATTGTTGGAGTAATTTTGAATGTATCGATGGACACGATGGCCTATGCTTTCATCATGTTAGAAACTTGTCAATATGAAATAAATGGTAGACGATATGCGAATTCTACAACCTCTATAAATGATTGTATTAAACATCAGATTCTATTGCAAAAGCTCAATTTGAAAATTCAAGATTTTTTCATAAAAGTTATTGTTCCACTTTTCCTCTTCAGTCTTATAACCTTGTGTACTATTGTCTTGCAAATGTCCCAGGTAAGCCCATTAGCTACATTTGATGGGTTATTCAAGTGTGTATTTAGTAGTGTATTAAATTCAAGCCACTTTATTAATATCCATAGTTAGTACACGTGATTGGTAAAAAATTATCATGTTTAACGAAAATTTGTAAATGAAAAATTTTTTTCGTAACGTTATGACTATAAAAGTATAAACATTTGTCTAATTTACATATTTTATTACAGGTCAACGTGGTCAGTCTCCAATTTTTGTCGACACTTCTATTTCTCGGTTGCATGTTATTACAAGTATTTCTATATTGTTGGTATGGAAATGAACTTGTGTTGAAAGTATGACTATGATTTTTCATTCTCTTATGCATAATGACATACGAGTATATTACCTTATTTTTTCAGAGTCAAAATGCTATGGATAAAATATATGAGAGTAATTGGTTGGATCATCACAGTCAAAAAAGAAAGAATCTGTGGTTTGCTATGCTATCGGCACAGAGCGGGGTGCACATTTCATTCCATAGTCAGTGTAAATTGTCTTTGCCTACATTTATATGGGTATGTTTATTACTATATTTTGGCAACAAGTTGAAACTATATATTTCTAGACTTAATAACCGTGTTCGATAGACATGAGTTAATTTATTTCAATTTTCAATAGCATAAAGTATCTCTTTTCAGATTATCAAAACATCATATGCTGCATTTAATGTTTTGAAGCAAGCATAAATTATATAATAAAGTTGTGTTGAATAAAACATATGTACAGCATCGGTTCACTAATTAAATTCTTTCAACGAGTACTCAATAAATCTGAGGCAGTGAAAAGAGTATAGGTCTAGGTAAAATTACTTAGACTGTTTCATTGATACATATTACGTGAGATTATATAAACACACGTACATATAGGTATATATTAGTTATTTATGTGCCTTGGGCGAGCCAAACGCAAATACAGCCAGAGGAGAATGCAACATTTTCCTCCGGCTGCATTCGCGTTTGGCTCGCCCAAGGCACATAAATAACTAATGTGTGTGTGTGTGTGTATGCTTGTGTTGTACACCGAAATTGTCTGGAAACCCTTCTACGTGCTCAATGATGTATGAGTCAACAATTATTTTATGCTAGTTGTAATGAAAATATTATTATTATTATTATTGTAACTTCAAGGACTAAGTTCATTTTGAACTCTGCGGAGGTACCCAAGGTACCTGTACGCATTAGCCTTGGTTCCCTATAATAATAAGAGGCATGTAAGGCCAGTCACCCCCACCACTTTTAAAAGGGTGTGGGAGGGAAAGTCTTCTACATATTTTGTTATATCATAATTTAGATTTAACTCTATATATTATTATTCTACTCACCGCCATTAGGACGAATAAAGATTGTTAAAATGCGAGATATTCTGCGATTTTACGACCTAAAATAGTGAGGTTATCGGGCAAGTGCAGAATTATACGAATATATACATTGTAACATACGGCTTTTTTTTTCCAAAATCAGACTCTCGCTCAAGAATCTTGTTTATCCGTGAAAAAAAAATTACCGAAACTTTCGTAAATTCTTTAAAATACGCCATTCTATTACGTCTTATTAGGGCTCCCCATAGATATGGACAGCAAATGGAAACGGGAAATTTTTTCTCCACTTACGTCCAATAAATGAAATAGTCCGAGAGCTACCAGTGAAAAGTGGTCATAATCGAACACCTGCCTAAATTTAAGATATTTCACGAAACTTTTTGCGTTGATAACAAATCCGTTTCTCTTCCTGGCCGAACCTGGTGCGGTTGAAGAATATAGCGAGAAAGCCTCGACTCTTGCTTCCTTGGAGAGGAAACTTTATTTTCGCTTTTTTTTTATGTTTCTCTAGAAGGTTTTTGTATTTATGCGCTTTAATTTTTTTTCTGTAAGATCTAGATCCCTCACATGTAATTATTGTATAGTTTTTCTATATATTTTTCAATAGAAATCATGGAGAGATGACAAAGTCAAATTTTTATGACGTCGGTCCGTGGGTATGTGTGTGTACTGTCCATCGGTATGACTTTTCTACTCGATGGAATTTAGTGAATATTTGTTAATATGTTTGGAAATGCTTCAAGCTAGATAAGTTTTCAAGCAGATCTATCGACTAGAATAAATTTTATAGCTATTTTTCAACAAACTTCTTGAAACTGTGAGAGATGGTTCATATCACGGAAAAACTGGTTCACTAACTATAGCGAGGGGGTGAGTGACAAGCGTTCACCACTTTTTCTGTGCCCGGCGTTCGCGTCAAAAAAGTAGGAAACGGGCACTAACTCACGCAGAGAATGGCCCAACACAATCTCGTGATTGTCAATTTTATTTTAGGCACGACGCAGATTAGCGGATCAGTTTTTCCGTAAACGACTATGCGCAAACTGCTGTAACTTTGGATTGAGAACGAATTTGTTAACGTGTGAGGGCTCATTTTAAAGCTTATGAAAGCAGTTTTGAAATGAGTCTACACATGACGACTTCGTCGTGAACTTGAGTTGTTTTTTGTTGGATGAATATTAATAAACAAACACTATATCCTATCTCCAAGAAAGCATACCGTCAGAGAAACTGGCAGCGTTTTTTAAATTACAAATTAGCAATGATCGAACACCCTGCTGTAAATTTGTTTATAGCATCATTTTGATCCAAGAATGACGGAAAAATTAGTGCCAGAGGTTTTCTCTATGACAAAGGCAAGACAGAAACTTGGAAAGCTGTCCGAAAAAACGCTTCAGAAGATCAGCTAACTGCGCGCGATACGTTGCTAATGATAAC
>JAWWMK010039756.1:0-11997 GCA_035047105.1 Galeopsomyia nigrocyanea
ATCCCCAAATTAAATAATTGATAACGCGTCGCCTAGGGCTAGAGCCCATTGCACGGCTCGCTTGGTTATTTTACCCCATAAAATAGGCGCTTGTGTTATATTTATATTAAATCAATGGGAAGTTCTTGAGAAGAAGAAAAAATGAGTCCAAGTACGTCAATTTAGATCAAAAACTTGCGATTTTACAAGCTATCAAAGAAAGGTCAAAAAACGCTTAAAAAGTGTCAATTTTTTGATATTTGGAGCAGCCCTGCCAGCGCTATTTTTTATCTAGGGGGCTGAAATTTTGGCTATCTTATTTTTCTTATAGGTAGAATACGTAGTTAAAATTTCAGGAAAAGCGGTTGACCTCGTGCGAACGGTTTTTTAAAAAAACTATTAGAAGGACCCATATGCCCCCCTGCGCGCTTCGTGCGCCAACCCCCGGTGAATAAGAATCGTGATTTCACACATGTAATTGCATAGTGTATGTTAGAGTTCCGACGAGATCGGTCTATTACATGTATAAACAATTATACATACTGACACGTGATTATTTTTACAATATTTAAAAATAGTTTTTCCGATAGATTATTACAATATGTGTGTCGCATTAAAAGAAATAAATTAGCATAGCATACAAATAACTCTTGAATTCGGAAGTCTACTGCATAGTTTTCATCCTCCCCGCCGCTCCGCTCGGACGGTACAGCTACACTGTCCATTAAGATGACTATATTCATAATTCCGAATTATTTAAAATATGTAATATCATGTAAAATACGCAAAATTTTTTCAGAAATGATATCGATAAGAAACGCCTTTTATACATTTGTATGTTCGTTAACCTTCATGTGTCATTATCGTCATCGTGTTTGTATACTAAAATTTAAGTTATAAGTAAATAACGGGGCGCGTATAACGTGCCCGACTCCGAGTAAACTAAACAGTCATTGAGTCTTTGCAAACTTCGTAACTAATACAAATTTATCTATTGCAGTATTCATAAACATTATTAATAAAATATCTGTTACCTCAGTTTCTTGAGCTGCAGAATTGATTTCCAAATAATGATTCATTTCATATACTATGAGTTTCAAAATTTTTACTAATACTGGAATCTTTGTCCATTGCATGGGCGTTGAGTGAGTTTTTCTTCTGGTTTTAACACCGCTTGATTCATTTTCTGTTAAAAACATATATATTTGATTATATGTAAACTAAATTATATAATCTAATTAGAAAATTAAAATTATAAAGTTATTAAATTATAAAATTGACACACACGCATACATGCATGCGTATGCACATATTGCCATGACTGTAAGTTATTGCAAATGTGTGATGAGAGAATAAACTCTCATTGCGCTCAGGCCCGCTTTCTCGTTTTCGGACATCAGCTATATTTGTAAGAGCAATAGATTAATCGTCGTTTCTCATTCCCGAGGTACCCCCGAACAGCGACGAAGATGCCCCAGGAGCCAAGTTGCAGGAGGTTTGAGAGAGACAACGTCAGCGATGAGTCAAGCCGTGGGGAGAAGCGATAGTGAGTCATGGCGCGCTCGGACGCGATTTGTCGACCCCAATGCGACGAGAGAACGAGAGAGAGAGAGAGCGAGAGAGCAGCCCGAGTGCCGGCGTGAAACGAGCGCGAGGGAGATAGCGCTCAGCGCGTACGGTCGGGCCCAGTTCGAAACTTGCCTAGCTAAGGACAACACGCGCCGCGATCGATCGAATACGTTTCCACGTTTCGCGCGCTTTTTGTGTGTGAGAAGTCTCGACGACGCAAGCGAAGAAAAATGCAGCAAGACTGCCTATGGCAATGTATTCGTTGTGTTAACTCCAAGGGACTCGCTGCCAACACCATAGCCACGCGGAAGCTCTCTCAGACGGTATGTTAAGGTAGTCGTTCGTGCGTTGGGTATTGGGATCGCATCGGGTGTAGTGACAACGATCTTGCTCAAAGTCCTCGGGTATTGCAGTGACTGCAGAGCCTCGAGTTCTCGCCCTTGAAGGTTGTAGTGGCTGAGACTGGAAAGCATCTCACTAACGAAGGTAAAAAGCGTAAGTGGGTGTGTGCGTATATAGTTATAAGGGATTCTTTGTGTATGAATAAATCAAAGTCGAGTTAAGAGGATTCAGTATGTTAGTATTATTTGTATGCCTGTGTCATCTTCCTTTCCTAGTTTCCTCTCGAAAATTGTGCATAGAGCGGCAGAAGGAATACTTTGCCTCCTCGAGCCGTCAAATAATAAATAATTAGTAACGCGACAACTAGTAACGAAATGCCACGTTATAAATGTAAAAGTCCATCGAATAGTCAAAATGACACTCTAAATGAATCTCAAAATAAAGTTAATAAGTGCATTGTACATAAAAAAGATTAAGTTTTCCGCCATCCGGACCTTCTATATAATTATCTAATCTAATGATTTGAGTATTGTGTGCAATTGAAGAAAAATCCTACAAAATAAATTAATTTCGGAACGAGGGCCCTTGCAAAAAGTATAACGTTTCGCTTTTGTGATTTTTCATATTCCTCGAGTGTAGTGATACTTGATATTTAATTACTTATCGAAACTTATTCAACTGATCTTATTAAATATTCAACGATGCGACCTCGGTGGCATAGTGGATAGAGCGCCGGCCTATCACGCGAAGGGCCGGGATATAGAGGCATTTCTGAATTTTTCGCACGAAAAAATTATCGGGTGCCTTACACTAGTAACCGAGGTGGGGCTGCTCTTTCTGGCGAGGTTTTTCCGCAGTCGGTTTCCCAAGCCCAACTAGAGTACGAATGCAAGGAACAGCAGTTGTTAGGGCTATCGTAGAAGTAACATATGACTGCTTTGGAACGCGACAGTTCGATATTTCTCAGGCAAAACATTAGCTAGCAAATTAAGTTGAGTATTACACAATAGTTAAAGTGTCAAAGTCTAATTAGTGTTAGCAGCACCTCCACACTAAGGTGATAGAGGTGACCGCTGAATAGTCCATTGGCTGAAATTCAAGTTGTTAGTGCACTTTTTTGCCCAATGGTTCGCTCATGATGGTTGGAATCGAAATCTGGAACCGTTATTGGTTAGGGGCCACCGAGAGCTATCCATTGATATCATCTGATGGTCATGGTTCTGGCCCGAGATAAAGCCCATGGTTTCCCAAGACAAACAAATTTTTAAATTCGCGCACTTGATTGGTCCCTTTATTTCTTGAAGTCTACAGTCCCTGCACAGCATTGGATCCATGGGGTATCGTGATGGTCGGATCGAAAATAAACATGCTATCAACATTTTTGTCTAAATTTTCATTATTACTAGTAATCTAAATGCGCGCTGCGCGCGTTGTAAGTCTATCGTAGATAGATTTTTATTAATATTCTATAATACTTACAACGGGAGACCACACCCTCCGGGTCATGGATTTTAATTAAACTTGGTCAGTGGACTTCTTTTGTATAGAAATGAACGTCCCTTGAAGGATCCTGTCCCATGGGTCTTTGTTTGGGAGTTATTGGGCCTTATATCGGATAGATTGGAAAATAGAGCGCCTATATAAATCGATATAACTTTCGAAATATTCAGTTTATCGTAATTTTAAGGTTACCAATCGAAAGCTGAGATCAAATCCTTCTGTTAAAAAAAAATAATTGTCAAAAAATTCCAATCCGTTCGTAAGTTGTGTCGCGATAAAGATTTCCATAATAATCGAGCACTTTTGGGGTTCTGAAATAGTACATTACGCTACGAGGGAGTACAATAGGCGTTATACGCACTGTGTGACGTTGCCGACGGACGCCATTTCACACAGTGTGTGCTCACCTATTTGTACTCCTGAGTTGCGTATACAATTTTTCATCACACCCCCGTAGAATTACGGTTGTACGCCCTCAGCAGGCAGTACAATACTGCATTTTTTGTCTAGAAGTAAAGTGCTTCGTGTACGCGCGATGCGCTGTTTACCCCCTCGAGGCGTCAGTCAATTTTGGACTTGATGCAAATTATTAAAAATCATTTAAACATTGTAATTTTTTATAATTTCATGAATATATTCCCAAATTAATAGGACAAGCCATTGATGAGATAATTTTTTTCGGAAATTGCTGTTTACAAATAAATTAATTGACTTTATTGAAAAATTATAACGCAGTAGCTTCAGGAACACTTTAATTGTATGCTGAGTTTTTCCCCCAACGTTTCAAGCGTTTCTGACGATACGTCAGCTGTGTGAAGTTAGTCGTGTCAAAAACAGTCCGAAAATTCACGTTTTTTGTCCCTTCGATCGCTGCCAAAGCTTTGCTAATTGCTGTAGACAAACCGCTGACGAACCAATCGACGCGCAAAACCTCAAACTTAACGACATGTAAGTTCCGTTTTCATGCGATTTTTTTTCAAAGAGCTACACACTTGGGGAGTGAGGTGCCTATCATTTTCAAACCGATTGTAGGTATAATCAAATTTATTGTATATCAGTTGAGTTTTAAGGGTAAAGAAATAACTTGAAAAGGAGCCGTAACACGTTGAGAAAGTTGAAATGCTCATTAATTTTCAATGTCTACTATGTTCGGCGGGGGTGGTTTCAATGATACGCCTTGGATTTCGCAATTCGAAGACTACGTTGGTGAAGAACAAGGGTCATAGAGGATATTCTGGGACGTCGTGAAAGGTTGCGTGCTAAAAAGAAGGAAATTTCAATAATAACATCGCGTTTAATCAAGTCGGTTATTTCGTATCAGATATAAAAGATAATAAAAGGCCGATTACTTTTAATAAGTTGAAAGCAATGAGAAATCACGTTTATCAGCAGCGTGTCTCGGCAATTTCTCTCGAGCTTGTTCATTCCGGAAGGAGAGCAGAATGACGAGCTTGCAGGGCAATACAACGCTCGGCATGGGCCAGCAGTGCGCACCAACCTAAGGCACGGGGGCATCAGCATGGTTCTCGACACTACTGTTACGGTATAATGGGCAGCTTAGCGATCGAGTTGGGCTGCGTCAGACTCTCATTCAGCATGTGCATCACCTTACCTCAACTCTTTGATCAGCGTCACTGAGAATATTCTCCTCGTCGCGTCCCGGAGTGCCATTACGTGAGCCAGCTCGGGGATGAAGGAAATTTGGCTCGTATTTTGACCGCTGTACGAGTGTTGAACAGTACGATTAACCTGGCGCTTCTTACCGATCTTGCCACCAAAGTCCGCCACCGACGCCTAAACACCGGTCTCGCTGTTCCCGCATTCGCAGCTTATGAGCGGGCCGTACGACGCGCGAATCTAAAATGGATGCAATGAATTAATAATATACGAATCTAAAATTTTAAATACCTTATATGCCGAGAATATGTTGACTGAAAAATAGTGAAAGTTTTTGGTAGATCACGTTGATCAGCTAGAACACTGTGTTCATATCCAAGTTAACACTCTTTGTTTATCAATGCTTTCCAATTTTAAGAAATAGTCCTCCCGTCATGTGCTTATATATTTTAATATTATTATATCCACAATCGATTACGAGAGCACACCGCGCATTAAACTACGATGTCGTTGTCAAACACACGCTTACTGCGGTACCAGCTTTGTTGTCATAACAAATATACGTTTACACGACAAGCTTTTGGTACCGTAGGTTAATGATGATGAAATCGCGATATCGATGTTTGGCCTATGTTGACGTGTGTTCAGCTCGAGGCAACCAACTTCACGATTCGGTAACCATCGGTAACGTCAGTTGGCCTTTCGTGACTCGTCAGAAACGCGCAGCATCGATGATAGCGCGCCCCGTACCTTTTCCCGGTGGCCAATATGCAGTGTGTATGATATAAAAACGTAGCCTGCGGTTGAGATGGTATGATTTTTCCAATAGATGAATAGAACATGTTTTTTTTATTTAGGTTTATCGAATACAACCTATATTTCTTGTGTATTCGCGTGTAATAGTGAAAACAAAAAAAATATATCGAAAAATTAAAAAGTTTAAAAAAGCCAAAATAAAGCTTTGTTTTAGCTTTAACAGAATTTGTTTTCATTTCATACACCATTATCAAGACACTCTGAACGCAACGTAAAATTCATTTTTTACTTTAGAATTATCTGTTGTAACGTGGTATTTAGATTATTACCCGCTGTTACTGATTATTTATTAAGACGTTCCGGTACGGGGAGACTGTTTGTTCCCGTCGCCGATTTACGCAGAGTTGTGAAAGGAAATCAGGAAGGAGAATGACACAGGTACTCAAATAACACTCAACTCACAATCGATATGTATTTCACACACTTTATTAACTAGATAACAATAAAACGATCATTAAACCTATTCACTCACACGCACACACGCATTCCACTTTCAGGGGCGAGACGCGACGGCGTCTCAGCTACCACAAATTCACGGGCGAGGACTCGAAGTCCTGCAGCCACTACACGGCGAGAACTCTAGGTTCTGCAGCCACTATCACCCTCGACTTCGAGCAAGCTCGTCGTTACTGCACGCGGCGCGACCCCGGAAACCCAACGAACGACCGATACTTACTACATACCGTAAGTGGAGAGCGTGCCCGCAACCTCAGCTGTTGTTTCGGTAACCCACATGAGTGACCCTAGCACGTCTTCTTCTTCAGCTAGCCTACTAAGCAACTTACTGCGCGGGCTCCAGCGTTCTCCATCTGCAACAGCTTCCGCTGACCTCCACGGCACCAGCGCCCATTGACTTGCGTCAACGGGGCGGTGCCACTACAAGCCGGGAAAACCCAGCTACCGCGGCGAGCGCCTGCTCGCCTCCTCTTCCATCGGCTCGTCGCGCCGTTCAGCACCGCGATGGTGTTGGTGCTGGGTGTCGTCGGTCCTTGGCGTGGTGTCGATGGTTCGCCCTCCTCTCCGCATCTCGGCGGTCCTCCGTCCTGCGGGTTTTTGACTCTGATCTTTCCTCCTGGCGCATTGTCGACAGGCGCGTCGCAGGTTGGCCAGGCTGAGAAGGATCTGACCGAGGCGATCAAAGACCGACGGGTTCTGGTTCGTCGGTTCCGGTGGACTGAGGGCTGGTGTTGGTGTGGCCGCCGCCGCGGCATCCACCTCCTGTTGCCGCTGCTGCGCCAGCTTTTTGAGGTCCTGGCCAGCCCGATACCCGGGGCCGCAGGCCGGACACGTGCGCAAGGTGACGCTTGGCATGCCACAGCTGTAGCAGATCTTTTCCACCTTGGGATTTGGGCAGAAGTCGTGACGATGTCCCGGGTCCCCACACTTGAAGCACGTGTTCGGTGGGAAACGGCTCCCGAGATCATAGGCCAGGGGGTTGCTGCACGGCATAAGTGCTCCTCGCACCAGTCGTCCCTCGGTGTCCAGCCAAGACTTCTTTTTGTGGATTCGCTTCCCCCTCCTCTTCCTGGGCACGTTTTTCTGATCGCCCGTGGGAGCCGCCGGTGCGTCACCGGGCGCCGTCACGCGCCCTTCCACAGGTGTTGCTGAAGTCATCGGGGGCGTCAGCATCTCATCCATGAACGGTCCGAGTGGCATCTCTCCATTCAGCCCTCTAGCCACTCCGCGCCAACCCATGGACCCTCTAAATGTTATCGGGGTAATGGGTGGCCTTGGCTCGGGTGTTGATTGCTGGTGAGCTGGTGGCTTCGCGAGCGTGGCGGTGAGGCCAGCCGGTGCGCTCTGCAATACGGCGCTCGGTGATGTTGGTGTCATGCTGGTGGCCTTCACCAGCGCGCCCAACGACTCCGCGTCCGGCAGCGGCGCCCGCGGCAACAGCGCGACCAGGAACAGGACAAGGTCCGGGGTGAGGCCACTCAAACCCGTCGCCGATGCCATGCCCGAGGAGCCGGTCAGGGCCGTTGAGGCCGTCGCCAGCAGGCTTTCCAGCCACGGTCGCACCTGCGGTGGGGCGGCGAAGACCGGGGCCATTGTTCCTTCCCCGCCGGTTGGCTCTGCTGTTGTGGAGACCTCGCTTGTCACCGCTGGCGTCGGGCTCTTGGCTGCTTCCTCGGAGGCCTTTCCCAGTCGGGCCTTCTCCAGCCTTCCCGCAAGGTCCAGCTTCGTTGCCACCGACTGAGCGCGTGGTGGTGGAAGCCTGCCTCCGGAGCGCTTTTTGCTCCCCGTACCCCCGCTTGATCCGGCGTGTACTTCGGGCGGCGCAACGACGGTGTCTCCTTCACTCGCCGTCCCTCCTCTCCTTCCTTGTTCCGGTGCCGCCGTCTTTTCTCCCGGTATTCTTGGAGGGACAGGGACCGCTGTTGTTGTCCCTTGCCCGACGGCTGCTCCGGAGTCCTGGCCGAGCTTGCCTGGGCGTTGCCGCCGCCGCCGGACGCCTGTGATGGTGGGGGATCCTTGGGGCTTTTGCTGGCCGGGAGTTTCGCGATCTTGAAGGTCGGCTCCTTTTCCCCGGGTTTCGCTGGGGCCAATCTACACCTCGCGTAGATCACCTCCAGCTCCCGCTCCTGTAGCCTGACCTTCTGGGCCCGCACCTTCTCCTCCATCCACTCGACGGGATCCTCCTTCACCCGGCTCTTCCTCCGAGCCGATCTGCTGGCCCTGGACGCCCCAGCCCCTTTCTTCGGAGATGTGTCGCTACCGGTTCCGGGCTTGTCTCGGGGCGGCTTGCACCCCTCTTCGGTGTGCCGACGGCTTCGTTGAGACCTTGTCTCAGTTCCACCCCCCAACCGAGGATGCAGACGCATCTCCTCCTGCCGGAGCTGCTGCCACTGCTCGACGCCCAATCTGTTGGCGTTCTCGACATGGACTGATGACATGTCCATGCCAATACGACCTTGCAGCTTCATGTTCTTTTTATTCTTCGTCCCCAGGCCCGCCCTCAGCAGATGTTCCCGCTTCTTCTCGTCCTCGATATAGCCAGCAGGCGGGAACAGGCCCTCAGATGGTGCTGGGGCCTTTTCTGGGAGGAAGCAGAAGCCGGAGGTCGGACCAGGCGGCGTATCTCCGGCCGTTACGATGAGGATCGAAGGTCGGCCCTCGAAGTCGACTGGGACACCGGAGGTGGCGTCTGATTGGGCACCACCGGTGGGGCCGGCAGCTTGGGTGGTGAGGACCTCTGTGTCACTTCCTGCGGCCGGTGTTCGTAGTCCGGAACGTGACTCCCCGTCGGTGATGGAGTGAGACCCGACTCCTGCTCTTCCAGCTCCATGGGGGTCTCAGATGTCCGGGGTGTCTGTGTGGTCGCTGGCGTCCCCTCCTGTGACAGAGGGTCCTGCTGGTGGATCAGTGCTGGGTCCACACAGACCAGTTCATCGTCGGTGGGGACGAATTCGATGTTCCCCACCCGTCGACTGTTCCCCAAACATGGTGGCCTCCCAGTTCTCGTCGAGCAGAATCTGGAGGGCATCGTGGTCCTCGCCTCCACCCTCGTCGATGACGAGCTTTTCACCCTCGTCACCACTGTTGTCGCTGATCTCCACTTCTATGTCCATCTGTAGCTGCAACGCTGCTGCGGTGGACACTGCAAGGGCGTCGGAAGACTGCCCGTCACTTCCAGAACGGGAGAGCGGCATGACACCGCTCTCAACCGACTTCAGGGTTGAAGGCTGGGCCTTTTCTTCGTCCACTGTATGGGTCGGCGAACCGTCGACCTCCACTGCGCCGCCGGGCGAGTCCGACTCAGCCAGTTTCTGCTCGCGGCGTTTGGTCGCTACCTGCAACCGCCGTATCTGAGCACTAGCTGCGTCTTCCTCAAGCTCAGCGAGGTTGGCCGCCGTCACGCGCGAAAATTCGCGCTGATTCGGCGTGCCGGCCATGGGAACGCTCGATCCTCCGCACAGCAGGTACCCATGGGAACATCAAAGAAAGTCAATATACATTTAAACTTGCGAGAGCTTGCGCTCTCACCCTACCTAAAAAGGGAGAAAAAAAATCGCATCTATCTTTATTCCTTTTTCTTCGTGTTTTTTTTTCACACACTCACATTCACTCTATACACTCTTACATTTACTTAAATTCTACGGAATGCCTTATATTATTTCTTACACCTACTTTCTTAATATCTACTAATTACTGACTACACTCGTGGTAGTCGTCTCCACGTTTCCTCTCGAGCTTGTAGCCGCACCACGCGGAGGAATGTAGCATTTCAGGTCCTGCACGTATGCCGACGCGACCTTCTTCTTCGAGTCAGTCTCGAGTGCGTAAACCTCGGGAGAGATTACTTGCAGAATTTTGTACGGACCCGTAAATTTCGCCTCCAGCTTCCCTGACTTGCCTTTGGCCGCATCCGACAGTGCATATTGCCTGCGCATGACCAAGTCCCCCACGTGGTATGGTGCCGCCTTGCGCCCTCGATCGTGATATCGTTTCTGCCGGTCTTGCTCCTCATCAATGTGTTTGAAACTAAGTCCCGAAGCGCATTGAGAGCTTCAAAGCGTTGCATCCAGGCTTCCGGAGTTACTGTCAGCACCAGCTCTTTCCCTTCGACCTCTCGTCGCAAACTCCTTACAGGCTGCGGGTGTCGCCCGAAGTTCAGAAATGCCGGTGAGACTTTGTTGGTTGACTGGACTGCCGTGTTGATGGCGTGGCGAAAAGAATGTGTGTGCTTATCCCAGCCTCGGTGATCCGCCTCCACGAACGCAGCAATCATCGTTTTTAACGTGCAATTGACACGCTCCACTGGATCAGCCTGTGGGTGATACGGTGCAATTGTTACTTGGTTAATGCCGTAACTGTCGCAGATGTCCTTAGTGTGTTTGTTGACGAACTCCTAACCGTTGTCCGTCAACAAATAGTTCGGACACTCCCATCGAAACACGATAAGCTCCTCTAGAGCTTGCGCGATCGATTTTCCATCCGCCTTACGCAGCGGCTTGAGCTCAACCCATTTTGTAAACAAGTCTTGGAAAACTACCAAGTACTTGAATTGGTTCTTGCTCCTGGGGAGTTCCGTGACATCTGCCGCTATCGTAACCCATGGCCGCTCCACGATGCGTTTACTCATAAGTCCCTGCGGTGGAGCCTGCGACACTTTGTACTGCTGGCACTTCAGGCAACTTTGCATGTACGATCGCACATCATACCACATTCTCGGCCAATAATAATCGCGGGCTATTCGGTCTTACGTCTTCTCGATGCCAAAGTGACCCGATGATGGCAAGCAGTGCGCGTCATGCAGAACTCTCTCCCGGTACTCACACGGAACCACCAGCCGCCAACACTCCTCTCGGTTAGTAATGGGATCCAGGAGGTGGTGCTGCATAAACCTATACATCATACCATCCTGTACGCACCACTCTTTGAACTTTTCCGGTCCGTCCAGCACGTCTTGCATTCGCTGCAGGTACCAAGTGTCTTTGATCGCCGTGAATCCAGCCACTGCCGCCTCGTCCACGACGCCCCTCGATAAAGCATCCGGCAAGTAATGCTGGGCCCCCTTCTTGTGGACCACCTCAAAGTCCCATTGCATCAGTTCCATAATCCATCGCGCAAGACGGCCGGATGGATTTACCTGGTTTAGCAGCCACTTCAGAGCACTGTGATCGGTTACGGCTACGAAGTGAAAGCCCTCTATGTATGGCCGAAACTTTTTTATTCCGAATAAGACTGCAAGGATCTCTCTCTCTCTCTCTGTTGCCGAGTAATTTCGCTCCGCTGCGTTCAGTATACGGCTGGCATACATCACTGGGTGCTCACCATCGTCGAAAACTTGCGTCAAGCATGCTCCCAGTGTCACCCTGCTTGCATCCACTTGCACATAAAATGGCCTATTGAAGTCTGGTCGACCAAGTACGGGTGCCTCGGTTAGCGCGTTCTTCAAGCTTTCGAAAGGTCGCTGTTCTGTGTCGCCCCACGTCCATGATACACTCTGCCACGTGAGCTTGAGCAGCGGAACTTTCATGTCACTCTCGTTTGCAATGAAACGAGAGTACCAACCGATCATACCTAGGAAGGTCCGTAGTTGTTTAACGTTTCTCGGTACCTTGTACTCCAGTAGTGACTTGCAGCGCTCTGGGTTTGGCTGCAGTCCGTGCTTATTTAACAGGTATCCGAGGTACGTCACTTCCGGGCAGCAAAACTGGCACTTGTCGAGGT
>JAWWMK010039767.1:0-11996 GCA_035047105.1 Galeopsomyia nigrocyanea
CAGGAATTGTGTGCAGCTCCTCTGTAACTGAAATGAAAAAAGGTAGGTAAGTAAGTGTCGATAAGGTAAGTAGTTTTAATTATTATTACTTACCGGCCCGTCAGATGGCAATGATCTCTGACTTTTCTATCGCCATCTGTGAAAGATTTGCGACAAATGTGACAGGTCTTAGCCGCGAAGAAAGAATATTCCTCGCGAGGTGAGAGTTGCATCTCTATGGCGTTCTTGTATCACTTTTCTAAATCTGCTGATAAAGCCGGAGTTGTGGATGAGCCAGGCTGCAGGTGATAAATCATCATCTGATGTCTTCCTATAAGTCTTGTAGATGGAGCGGGTGTCGTCGAAGCTACATTTGACGTAACAACCAATACTGTAGGCCTCGTGCTCTTGAACGATGCGCTCATCTTCTAAGCGTTTCAAGACGCTCCCCAAGTCAGCGCAGATGACGAATGGCACCAATTCACTGCGATCATGATTTTGAAACTGCAAGATCTTATTCTTCTCCGTGGGAAGATTAATTCTGCAGGCGTTTAATTTTATACAATCCTCTTCATGTGCTTGAAACTTTTCCTCGCTATGAAAGTAATGCAAGCAACGATTGCAAACGTGATATGTATGCTGATGGGTAGACACTTGGGCTCCAATCAATCTGTATATATTCTTAATCCACACGTAATGGAACTTTGGCACCTAATCTCCATCATCGTCGTCATCGGGCTGATTCTCAAGACTCTCATCTATGTAGAAATCTTGTACAAGCAGCAAGTTTACATGATCGTTTCTCTTCTGAGAAGTTACGTGACAGGTCGAGACTTCGTATCGACGACCATACTTCTAAAGCATGTCAAGATTGATTGAGATGTTGCTGGTCGTATCAAACTTGCTGATATCTTTGGGCTGTACAGGATACTTGAGACCTTTGAATCTAGCATCGTTTGCATGATTTTGATAGTTTTTGACTCGATATGGATTTGCATCTGCTGGAAATAATGCTGAGAGAACTGCCCATTTGAAGCATTGATTGTCGTTGTTCTGCACATTGACACAGGCTTTCTTGCCACCGATAAATGATGGAAGTGCGATGTATGAGCTTCCCCTGAGAGGATTCAGCTTATTGATGTTGACTGTCAATCCCAAGATGGCTTTGAAAGTTCAGCCGGAATCCTTCTGAAACTTCTTCATCTCCTTCAGTATGAGCTGTCTGATGTTCTCTTCAAACCATTGGGGGAGATCAGTGGTCTGATAGATGGCACCATTCTTCTTATTAAAATACTTTACTGCTGTACTTTCTTCGCCGCTTTTCTGTATGATGAACTCTGCTGCTAGCTCAGTGTTCACCTTGACTGCACTGTACTTGGCGAGGACGAGCTTGATTTGCGTCTTGAATACAGACTGTGCGGCATTCATGAAGGAGACGATGTCCAAGTGACCGCGATTGATGACGACTCCGGTGCAAATGCGATTGTTGAATGCCGATTGGTTGTCTTGCCAAACGACTCCTCTGTAATCTGCCTGCTACTGTTGCTGTAATGCCCCACCAAATCTCAGGAAGCCATTGAGTTTGTTTTGGATGAAGAGAAAATTGCTCATATAGCTCTGACATCTCTGCCTCTCAGATCTATCCAAGTCTGCTTTGATCATGAACAGACGTAGTGCTTTGATAGCCTCTTTCAGGATACCGAGCCATCTTGTATAGTCTGCAGCCTCGGCATCCTTTGTCTCCACTGCCTTCCAGAGCTACTTCACCATTTCCGAGTAGTAGTTTACGGATGACATTTTGCTGCTGCTTGCTGTTCGAATGATCTGAAACGAATGAGCTTTCTGGCGCTTCTGCTCGGCCTTTTATCCCCAAAATCAGCGGCGGTGGCGCTGCAAACAGCGGCGACGGCGCTGCAAGCAGGAGTGGAAGACTGAGTCTGCGCAATGAGCAAGCGATCACGGTGCTGCGGCTGTGCTTGCGCAATAGCGATCGAGGGCGGGGCCTTGCCTATAAAACGCAACTCTCGCAGTCGGCGTCCTCAGCTCCTCTCGATAACACGCTCAGCTCTCCTTACCGAGTTCTTCAAAGCACTTCAGACGACTTCCTGGACAGCACTCCTGAACGAGTTCCTCGAGCACGACTTCCTAGGTGAGTTCTTCGACGATGACTATCTTGGTTGCGCGACTCATCTCCGAGATGTTACTTGCTCGAGAAAACTGAAACAAATGAGCTCTCTAGCGCTCAGCCCCAGACTTTTATCCCTATGACAGCAGTGGTGGCGCTGTAAACAGCGGTTTCGGCGCTGAAGGCAGGAGTGGAAGCCTACGTGTATAAAAGGCCGCTCGAGCAGCCAATCCTCGAAGTCGCAGCCGTGACTGAGCTACAGCAACAACTTCTCTTTAGCAACAGCAGCAGCAAGTCTCACCATGCCAGCATATATTGCCGACGTACAAAGCTTCCAAGCCCCAGGAGGCGAGCTTATCACCAAGGAGGTAGCGATTGCTCCTTTCAAGCTCTGTGCTTCACCCCAAGTTTTCTGCTTTGCGCCACCTCATGCTTTCGAAGCTCTGTCCACCATCTTCCAGTCCACCAATAGGTGGATCGAAACCAACCACCGCGGCATACCCTGGAAGTCGGGAACGATCCCCTACAGAGACGTGAAGATTGTGCTGCAAGAAAGCTTGGTTTACTGCGACAGGCTTTACGTCAAGGGTCCAGAGAAGGTAACTTGGCTCTAAAAGTATCTCCCTGACATGTATGTTTCAATATACAATTGAAGTTCGCGAATCTTCTTTATTGAATGCTAATTGTTTCCTTCTATGTAATTAGACCAATCTTTGAACTTGAGAAAGAGATGGGTTGCCCTGCATTGAGCAAACTACCGCAGGATGACTTCACCTTCTGCACCAACCATCGTTACAGCAGCTCACTAATGGCATATGCAGCAATCAATGTCAGAAAGCTGCTGACATGGATGCTGGAGCAGGTAGAGTTATTAGATCTTATTTCTAGAATGGGCAGATGCCAATGTGATTGCCCATTCAGTCATTAATAGCCTATGGAATCAAAGGTCGCGATAGCGACCTGTGGCATGTATGCCGCAGGCGCGAATAGCGTGACCTTTATAACAGTCGTATCGCTAACCTGCGTGTTCCAATTTCTTATATTAACATATTAAGAGCCAACTTAAATGTTATCATGATATATTTTATAGCATTTTAACATAATTTTGCGATTAAAACGAAAATATATATGGCATTCTATCATTTTTAATATTTTTGTGCCTTTGAAATTTCAATATGTCAAAATTAGGTTCTTTTTTTTTCAGTGTCGTCAGCCAACTTTTCTTTTGTTTTTCGTCAGACGTTTATTTTCGTTTTGTTTACAAACATGCATTGATTTGTTTACAATTTTTCGGCAGACGCTTTTTCCGCTTTGTTTACTAAAAATATATATAATATATATCTATATGTGTATGTGTATGTGCACATGTTTCTAACTGATGTGTTATGATGGATAGAAGATGAATTATGTGGAATCTGGTTATTTTTCGAGTAAGGTTATAAGTTAATCATTGAAATTGAAGAAAGAAATAGATGCGAGTAAAAATTGGATAAACATTAAATATTGTACGGATACCAACTAGAGGTTTAGGTTGTAATAATTCTAACCTCCGCTGCAGCATAATTCGGTGAAAGCAATTAAGTAAAAATTATAAGCATTTATGTCGATGACCTTGACACTCAAAATGTTTATGTATCAATACAATATAGGATTAATGGATCATCATGTAGCTAGACGTGCGGGAAGTAACAGTGTCATACGAGGTATAACTTTTTTTAAGACTTGCTTATGCATATCTCACAATATATTACTACAAAGCTGTATGAATTCGTAAATACACTTCTCTCTTTTGTTGACGATGAAAGCAGAAAATAAAAATTTTTTCAGATAAGTGTATCAGTCGTCTTTTTATCATTAACAAAACATTTTTTGATGAATATATATACATATAGCTTCTTATGAGCTACATAAGTATGTGTGTGTATGCATAGCATATGCGCAGCGCCAAGCTGGGTTGCTTCTGTAGGGGAGCTACGACTCCCGCCACTTCGTTTCCTGCCGGTGTACCGAGCACACGCCTTGTTAGCTGTACGAATAAAGTCTTCCTTTGTGCCTCAAAAACCTTGTGTGTGATTTTTCAATCGGCCCTGCACTACCATCCAACATTTTTCAAAGTTCGAATTTGAATATTTTGTGGTGTATTTATTTCGCTTTATCGTGTAGGTGACGGTCAAGCTGTACGGTTGTGTATTGTAATGGTGCATAATTTGATCTAATCAGTTCTTTTTTCGACTTCAAAAAGAAGGAGGGTTTGTATTCGACCTGACTTTTTTATGTATATCCACAATATCTCTGGAACGGTTCAACCGATTTAGTTCGAGGTCTCATTCAAAAGAGTATTATGACGAACATAGTCGAAGGTGGTAATTTATCGATTCTTAAGTTATCTTAACACGTTGCTCCGTAAAATTTTTTTTATTTTCGAAATGCAATGAAAAATGTACTCCAATATAAGAAAATAACAGTTTGTAAATTAAAACAATCACGTTAAACCTTTTTTCAACATAATGCATAATGATGAAATTCTTGAAAATGTGAGTGGTGTGAGAAATTGATGAAATCTCCATAAATCTACCTTAATAGGTTAAACGTGGCATGTATGCCTTTTTTTATCGCAATATAAATTCTTAAAAACATAAAAATTCTATTCATTGTTTTCTTTCCGCTCCTTTCAATTTTAAATTGAATTTGGAACTAAATAATCGAAATATAAATGTCCAGTGTACGAGTAAGTATGTTACTTCCTACTCTTTTTAATTGTAACCATTATTGAGCTAAATAGTCTATGTAGATTTGAAAATTGATATTTTAAACAATTATTACGATGAAATATTTATAAATAAAAGTTAGGAAAATAGTCAAATCTAAAAAATGTCGGCAAGTATGTTTTTATCATTGCAAGATTATCAGACTTAAATTCGAACAAAACATGGTTCAGTAGAGAAAAAAGAAATTAACAAAAAATTAGCAAAAATACATGTTCGCCCATGGCATCAACACAGTTTTCATGAATTATTACATTTTCGTTATTGATATGGACCTTTCATGTTTTATCATATACATCATGGGCGAACATATATTTTTGCGAATTTTTTGTTAATTTCTTTTTTCTGATAATCTTGCAATGATAAAAACATACTTGCCGACATTTTTTAGATTTAACTACTTTCCTAACTTTTATTTATAAATATTTAATTGTAATAATTGTTTAAAATATCAATTTTCAAACCTACATAGACTATTCAGCTCAATAATGGTTACAATTGAAATGAGTAGGAAGTAATATACTTACACTGAACATTTGTATTTCAATTATTTAGTTCCAAATTCAATTTAAAATTGAAAGGAGCGGAAAGGAAAAAAAATGAATAGAATTTTTAATTTTTTTAAGAAGTTATATTGCGGTAAAAAAGGCATACATGCCACGTTTAACCTGTGAAGGTAGATTTATGGAGATGATAATAACATTTGAAATTTTATATACAAAATATTTAGATTTTAATAGCTTTACTTAGCGATAATTTTATTTTCTTGCTCCCCTACCTGAAAGTACGTTGTTTCCGGCTCGATTTCGCTCCAGACAGAGGATCTTTTGCGGTCTGCTGAACTCACGCATGCACCGACTGACTGCGACTTTTTTGTGGCTCGCGCAACCAATCGTCCGCTGTGTATAGTCTGTACGGTAGCCTAAATTGCGCTTAACCTGACAACTGAATGAAAATAAACATGCGTTTTTATGCAGTATTTTAGATTCAATATCAGAAAAATACAAAAATGGAAGATTAAATGAGCAGAATATTACTTTAATAATCAACGGTTGTCGATATTATTTGTGATCAGCTATATAAAGTTTGAAAAATATTATCTCATCTTATCCTTGCAATTTTCAATTTTGAAACAAGGCAAAGCTCGTTAACTGTTCAAATTTCATTTTTCTAACATAGTAGTCACAAGTACATTCATACATTCTGCTAAAATCAACACCAATTTTTCTAAAGTGATTGAATTTGACGTAATAACTATCGACAACGGAACTGGTGAAAATCATTGCAATATCACAACGACGTGCTATTGACACGGTAATTCTCAATGTTACGCGTATATGCCGGTTTCCAAAATTCATCATATTTATCTATTTTCTTTCTTTCGTTATTTCTTTTGTTATTTATTTCGGCTTCGCCTCGGTTTAACAAAAGCCGGGCGGGCATCAAAAACACTCAATCAACTGACTGCGAGTAAGCGGTCGCAAAACTGAGTACCGCGCGAGTTGGCCTGGAGGGCGCGCTGATACAGGCCACAAAAGTCCAGCGGCGGACACGTGATCGAGCGCGAACTAGCAGCAGCCGACAACGTTATTTTACGTAAAAAACATTAATTTTTAAACGTACTTTCGGGTCGGGAGCAAGAAAAACAGTATACAACACACGGTCAGAATGTAGGATGCCCTGGCCGGCGTCTATTGACACCCGAGGCTTCGCCAAACCCCGCCGGCCAAGATATCCAACTGTCTGGCCTAGTGCCGTCAAGAAAGTGAAGAGAGCTCGCCGACGCGTCTCTCTCACATATGCCAACTGACTTACTTCAACGTGGTTTGAAGGTGAACACTGAAACCGGTGGCCAAACGGTGGCTCTGGCTAAACAACGGAATTGTATCTTTAGATACACTTCTAGGTGGTCTCTGTACGAGGCGCTTAACTGCTTAGTACTGCCGAACGCGCGGCATGAAAGGGAGTTGAATACCTCGAACATAAGGCAATAGACGCGGGAAGGAACACCCGCTCACCAAACCCGAGGTGCTGAGCCGCGTTAAAATTCAGCCGTGGAGACAACCACGAAAACAACCAGCGCAGGTGGTGCGTGTGACAAGCCGCTAGTGAGCACAACACTTACAAAAGCCGAGGTGCTGAGCCGCGTTAAAATTCAGCCGTGGAGACAACCACGAAAACAATCAGCGCAGGTGGTGCGTGTGACAAGCCGCTAGTGAGCACAACACTTACAAAAGCTGAGGTGCTGAGCCGCGTTAAAATTCAGCCATGGAGACAGCCACGAAAACAACCCGCGCAGGTGGTGCGTGTGACAAGCCACGAGTGAGCAAACACTTAAAAAACCGTGGAGCAAACCACGTAAAATAAGCACAATGGACTTATGCATTCGTGCATTGTAACAGGGAAAGTCAGTTTCACGAATTTATTAGTGATTCAGCCCGTGACTTCCGTCATATTATTTTACGGGGGAAGGGAAGCACGAATGCTCCAACCACTAAATGATTTGCTGACATACCAATCGAACGCGTGAGAGAGAATCGGGAATGCATCCAGGAAGACAGGAAAATAAGTTCACACAATACATTCATTTTATTATTAATAAGTATGCAACTTTATTGCAACATCTCAGCTCATGTACATGAGACGCGCCGTAGCGGCGCCTCAAAATGGCGGAAAACTCCGCAGACAACTGCCAGAACCTCCGTAGCTGCTGATAAGGATCGGACTACGGGGAGGCCTCCATAACTACCGAGTTACGGGAAACTTAGCGCGAACCCCCACAGCTGGTGATAGGTATCGGGCTGCAGCGAAGCCTCCATAATCACCGGATTATAGAGGAGGTAGGGCATTAGGTAACCCAATAGCGCGCGTAGAAAGAACCTTCGTAGCCGCTGATAAGGATCGGGCTGCGGGGAGGCCTCCACAACTATCGAGTTACGGGGCAATTAAGCGCGAACCTCCACAGCTAGTGATAGGTATCGGGTTGCGGCGTGGCCTCCATAATTACGGATTATGGAGAAGGTACGGGCATTAGGCGAACTAGGCGACCCAATAGCGCGCGTGGAAAGAACCCCCATAGCCGTTGATAAGGATCGGGCTGCGGGAAAGCCTCCATAACTACCGAGTTACGGGGAAGCACTTTCATTAGGCGTATTAGGTGACCCAATAGCGCGGGGGAAAAGAACCTCTGTAGGTGCTGATAAGAATCGGGCTGCGAAGCCGCCTCCATAACTACCGAGTTATGGAGGGGACACGGGAATCAGGCGTACTAGGTGACTCAATAGCGCGAGGGGAAAGAACCTCTGTAGCCGCTGATAGGGATCGGGCTGCGATGAGACCAACATAGCTACCAGGCTATAGACGAGCTAGGCGTTAGTCCATCTAACGGCGCGGGTAATAGAACCTCCATAGCTGCTGATAGGGATCGGGCTGCGGTGATACCGACATAACTACCGAGTTACGGGCGGGCTACGGAAACTAGAAACGCTAAACGGCTCAATAGACGCGAAAGAACCTCCGCAGTCGCTGATAAGGATCGGACTACGGAGGAGCCTCCATAATTACCGAATTATGGATGGGCTATAAGTAGCGACGCAACCCACCCTGCACTAATAAAACTTTGAATTCTAGGAAAGGAAGCCATTGATAGTGGTAACTGGTGGGTAACTCACCACCCGAAAAATCATGATGGCTGGTATTAAAAACGTAATATCCCAGGGAGGTACCAGGTAAACTGAGAATCCTCCCAGCGGCTTCGATCTGGTGAAAGCCCGGGTGGCCGCTGCACGCTCCACGGAATCTGGGGGGAGCAAATTCACCACCTCCGGAGTAACGCAGGCCTCAGTTGTTGCCTCTGGCAAAGAAGTTCTGAGCGATGTTACAGTGGGGCGCAACGGTAGAAAAGATCCATCGTGCGATGTCGGTGGAGAAACCTCTCAAGGCAGGGGAGGCGGTCAGCAGGCTCCATGTTCCCTGCCTGAGAGTCCCTCATTCGGATATGTCCTAGCTGCCTCCGGCTCCCTAGCCCATCATACAGGTCGCGGCTTTCCAGCCGTCCATCCCCCCAATACTAACCGGCGCGTTCGACTCATCCCTTGCGATAGAATCGTAGAAGCGATGAAACTAGGTAGAACCGCCAGAGTCGAATTATCGCGCTGCGACACGGTTGTAGGGAACGCGGTCAGAAATAAGGAGCTGCGCGAGAATCGCGGCGGTGGACGGGAATGGACCGATGGCGGCTATCGGAGTAATGAACCCTACGTTCGATGCCCTGTTAATCCCTCAACTCTCCAATGAGCACTGCTCGGTTGCAGAGGTCAAGGTACCTGGACTCTCCTTCTACGCGATCTCGTGCTATTTCCAATACGGAGAACCGATCGGCAAACACCTCGATCACCTCGGAAGGGTGCTAAACTCTCTTCAGGGTAAAAACATCGTCATTGGAATGGACGCTAATGCCGAAGCCCCTACGTGGAGCCCCTGGACTGAGGTACCTGCGGAAGATGAGTCCCGAACCCAAAAAGGCGAGCGTTTCAGAAAGGGTGAGAAACTCGCGGAATTTATCAATAAGTTCAACCTCGTCGTACTAAACGATCCCTCACAACCCCCCACTTATGAGAATAGAAATAGCAGTGAGGCCGAAATACAGCGTTACAGAGGTGTTTCCTACATCGACGTAACGTTTATCTGACCCTCCCTCTTGGGCCGATGCCCCTCGTGAACCATCAGGCGAAAATGGTTTACCAACGAACACAGCGCCATTGTTCTCGAGTTGAGCACCTCTGTAGATACCGCGAGAGGGGACTTTGTTCGGGCCATTGATGAAGTACCCTTAAGGTTCAACACACGTAAAGCCAACTGGGATAAGTTCACCAAAAAACTAGAGGATTTATCAGAATCCAAACTTGAGGGACTCAGTCTGTGAACAATGGCCGAACTGGAATGCATGACGCAAACGCTGCCGGAAGTCTTGACCGAAGCCTGCGAAGCGTCCATGTCGCGTATAAAAATTCATACGAAGTCCAACCCATGGTGGGCACTCGAGCTAACCAAGAAGAAGACACAAGTATATCGTCTGAAGCGCGCCTACTAAGTGCATCAGGATCTCGAAGAACGAGAACTGATGCACCTAGAATACCTTGTAACCCTAAGGGAATACACAAATGAGGTAAAAATGGCTAGACGTGAGTCCTTCCGAAACCTAGTCACTTCGCACGGAAATTCGGAACCCTGGAGTATCGTATATAAACTCCAGTGCGGTGAACTCCCGAATCAGAGGGTGCTGAGCACCCTCCGGAGTGGTGACGGTTTCACCTTGACTATGGAGGAGACTGCCCACAAACTGTTGGCGGTACACTTCCCAGACGATAGCACAGAAGGAGAAACGCCTGAACAAGCCGAAATCCGAGAGGACGTTGAATCGCCCCCAGATACGGAAGAAGCCCAACCACTCACGGCTAGGCCGTCAAAGATGCAGTCAAAAATAAAAAGGCCCCTGGACCCGATCTAATCGAAGTGGTGGTCCTGAAAAGGGCCATAGAAATAATACCTGGACAGATAACCAGGCTAGTCAATGGTTGTCTCGAGCACGGCGTCTTTCCAACTGCATAGAAGGAGGGATCGGTAAAGATACTCTTGAAAGGTGCTGGCAAAGATGTACAAGACCCCAAATCCTACAGACCAGTGACCCTGCTATCGGTTACAGGGAAGCTGTTCGAACGTCTGCTCTGCTCTAGGTTAGGTAGAATACTAGGTAAATTATCGAATCGCCAATATGGTTTCTGCGAGGAAAGATCGTGCGAAGGCGCGATCGCGGAAATCCGAGAAGTGGTTGAATCGGCAAAGGGGCCCAAATACGTGGCGGCGCTCAACTTTGATGTAAAAGGAGCTTTGGACTCAATTTGGAGAGCCTTTATTCTGAAGGGTCTTAAAGAATTTGAATGCCCAAAGAACGTATATCGGGTTCTCAACAACTACTTCAAGGATCGCAAAGTCTCCTTCGGTTGGGGTGAAGGTAAGGGGGAGGGGGAAAGTTTCAAAATGAGCAGATCCGATTTCCTGTGAGGGATTTTCAAAAACAACGACGCGGGGGTGCGCGCAAGGCTCTGTCTTCGGACCGGTGGGTTGGGTAGTTAGGTTCGAGCCGATGCTTCAAGCACTTGAAAAAATTCTTGGGGATAAGTTCTCAGTATACGCCGACGACGTATCGGCTCTTTTGAAAGCAGGCTGCAGACGCGGAGTCGAAAACTTAGGCAAACGGTTAGTCGATGCCCTAGTTAGATTATGCAAGTTAGCAAAGCTAAAACTGTCTGAAACAAAGACGGAGGGCATCCTCTACAAGCTTAAGATGAAAAACTCCGGCCCCCAAAGCGTGTTAGCCATAGATAGACCAGATAGGAAGAGGAAACGTGGGGCCCACCACACGTACCCTAAACGCCCACCCACCATAAAATTAAACGATTAAAACATTAAAAAATTTAAACAAACCGTTAGGTATCTTGGCGTCCATTTCGACACAGGTTTAAAAGTACACACACATTGTAAAATACAAGCGGCGAAGATAGGACCCTTCTTAAATAAACTTAGGAAACTTGCAGGCACATCCTGGGGCTTAAATTATAGGACCGTTTCAACTTTGCACCGTGGGATTTTTGCACCGACGTTAGCATACGCGGCGGGAGTATAGGAAGACCTGACGAACGCGAAAGACATAGGGGTTCTTAGAAGCGCGCAAAGATTAGCTCTGATGGCGGTAACTCGGGCATACAATACAATCTCGTACGATGCGATATGCGTTATAGCTGGAGACATGCCGATTGATCTCCAGCTCAAAAAGCGGTCTGCGCTCCGTCAAATCAAATTAGGTAAAGACGCCAAGATCGGTCAGGTAGAGATTAAAGCACGCGTACCTAATACCAATGGCGATCTCGTGGAAAACGGAAGTACAAAGGGTCAAATTGAGCAGGCCCTGGTCGACGAATGACAAACGAGGTGGGATAACTCCGAGAAAGAAGAAGTCACGTACGCCTACTTCAGTAGCGTAAGCGAGAGACTAACAAGGGGAGGACCAACCCTTTGGGTCATGGATTCTGCTCAAACTTGGTCAGTGGCCTTCTTTTGCATAGAAA
>JAWWMK010039788.1:0-11991 GCA_035047105.1 Galeopsomyia nigrocyanea
AGACTGAATTAGAGCGCAGCCATATTGTCAAGATTTTATTTTATAAACAAACGATAGTGCGAGACATTCATCTGCGCACGTAGCGCGCTCTAAAGTTCCTAGTAGGAGTAAACTTTGACTGTGATTTTACTTTTAATCGGCATGTTGAACTTACAGTAACTAAAGCGTTAAACATTGTTGGTTTTATAAAAAGGTGCACGACTAAGTTTCGCAATCCTTCGTCTTTGATTAGTCTCTATAACTCACTGGTACTGCCAATTCTTACATACGCTTCTCCTATCTGGTCACCGTTTACGGCAAATATTTTTGACAGACTGGAATCAGTCCAGCATAAGTTTATAAGGTTAGTAATATTTAGAATTGGCACCCCTATGAGTTGGTATAATCATGATTATTGGCCTGCGATGTCTAGGTTAAATATGTTAAGCATTAAACTATTACACAGATATTACGACCTTATCTTAGCATATAAAATAAACTATGGTTTGATTCACTCCACTGACATTTCCAATTTGTCCAAAATCAGGAATTTGTCTTATAATTTAAGGGCTCCAAGGAGTGTTGTTGAGTATGGTTCTAATAATAATTTTAGATTTCAATCCTGCATTCAACGTCTTAGACGTTTATGGAATTATGTTCCTAATGAGGTACGTAATTTACATCTTGGTCCCTTCAAAAATAGTACAAAATCTTTCTACTTTCTCAACAACACTCTTGTTTCAGCCTACATGTGATGATTTTTCTACGATTCATAATGCGATACGCGTCATATATAAAATTGTACGTAGCGATGTTCGTGGAACTTCTGCACAGTTTTCTCTGACATTTATCTTGTATACATTTTGTAATTGGGCTCTGCCCGTCTATTTTCATAAAATAAAAAAAAATAAAAATAAAATTCCTCGTTCGTAGGCGTCAAGAGTCAAGTGTTTGGAGGCTTATATAGTATACGTACTACAATCGGAGATTTATTTTGGTGAGAATTATTTCATTTGTTTAATAAAAGCCTGATGAGGTTAGCAAATCCGCTAACGAAACGTCGCTAAACAAAAAAAAAACCACATGTTTTTTCTTATTTAATAACATCTACCCGAGCCCGCAGCTGATCGTCAGTCAATATATATTTATAACATGGAGGGTGCTATACTTCAAATATAAATCAAAATATTTTCTATTGACGAAAAAGTCGAAATCAGTCAAAAAAAAAATGCATGCGTGTTATTCGTTGAAAAAAGCAGTTTGATTGAAATTGTGATAACTTTGGCTATGTATCAGTAAATTGATTGGGTAAACGCTCATTTTAAAACTGCCGCTACATGCTTTAAAATGATATTTTACGCGACGAAAAATCCTAATTCAGTCAGAAGATATACATGTTTTTGTCGAGGTATCCTATATTAGGTATATTCACATTATTTATGATATCTCATCAACTAATAAACGGAATGATCTGTAAAATAAATTCAGTTCATAGTTTGTAAAAAGTATCATCTGTACCAAATTTCAGATCAATTTGATCAAAATTACTCAAGTTATCGATCAAGTTACCTATTTTTAGAGAAAACTCTAATTTTTTCAATAACTAAACGGCACAAGGACTTAAAATTTTCTGGACGGTTTACTAATTATATAAGACAAGTCTAGTTAAAATTTTGAATAATTTTATTGTAAATTTTCCGAGATATAGAAATTTGTCCTTAAATAAGAGTTTTCGTCATATCTATTGATTCAAGGCCGCTAGAGAGGTGATTAGTTTTTCAAATTAAAATAAATATAAAGTTATAGAAGATACTGTAATAAAATACTTTGAATTTGATATGTAAAACCAAAAATAATAGGAAAATCCAAAATTGAAAACCTAAAAATATTAAATTTTTTGAAATTTTGGAAGACTGTCTCATTAGAATCATATGAATGTTTTTTTGCACCCTTCATTCAGTAAAAGCCAATCGAATGAGCCCTCGCTCATCAAATTCTATCGTATAGAACTTAAGTTATTGAGAACTTTATACATAAATACTACACACACACACACACACGCTGGACATGTAGAATGCGTTCAACTCCGCGAGGTGGGACCGAATCATGGAAGCCCTCGACCAGTTCGGTATTCCAAAGTACCTGCAAAAGTCAATAGCTAGCTACTTCACGGACAGAATCCTGTATATAGAGTCACTGAAGGAGTGCCACAAGGCTCGGTACCGGGACCGCTTTTATGGATCATCATGTACAACAGCCTACTCAATCTGATGATTCCAAGAATGGTAACACCCGTTGCGTTTGCAGATGATGTAGCTCTTGTAATTGTAGGCAAGTATCTCGAGGATATTAAAAATCTGTTCGACGTGACATTCAGCAAGTATGCTGGCTGGATGAACGAATCAGGACTCAAGATGTCTAAGCATAAGACAGAAGTCACGCTTATAACTAGCAGGAAGACACACGAAATGATCACACTATAAGTCGGTGAGCACGAAATTGAGTCAAAACCATCTATCCGCTAGCTAGGAGTAATGATAGATGCGCGCCTCAACTTCAAGGATCAAGTCGAGCATGCCAGCTCTAAAGCAACAGCAGTCGGAGGAGCGCTATCTCGCCTCATGCCAAATGTTGGTGGGCCCAAACCAAGAAGACGAGCCCTCCTGGCGTCAGTGGTTACATCAATACTGACCTATGGTATTATCATTTGGGTAAGTGCGTTACAGCTGCAAGAGTGCCAAAGAAGGATATATCCAGTAGGCCGGCAAATGGCACTAAGAGAGGCAAGTACCAGTGCGTTTAGAACCGTCTCTAGAGACGCCGCACACGTAATTTCGGGTCTCTTGCCGATCGAGATTCTAGCCGAAGAGCAGAAAAGAATGTGCCAGCAGCGAAACCATAGGCAACTGGATGCAAATGACTGCGGAAAAAGAGAAAGGCAGAAAAGTCTGCAGCACTAGCAGGCATAGTGGGGCAGCTCCGGAAAGGGCAGATGGACCTATCAGCTTATCCAACATATAGCGGAATGGGTCAACCGCCAACACGGTAATCCCAGCTACAACCTGACTCAGATGCTTACAGGCCACAGGTGTTTCCGACAATACTTACACAAGTATGAACATGAGGACTCACCAGAATGTCTAACGTGCCATGGAATAAAGGAGGACGCAAGGCATGTGTTTTTCATATGTCCTAGATTTGACACACAACGAAGGACACTCGAAAACACAATTGACATGACGATCACGCCAGAAAATTTAGTACTACAGATGCTCGCATCAGAGATGGCATGGAATGCCACCACAGACTTTGCCAGGAAAGTCATCGAAGAGCTACGGAAAGAAGAGAAGAAAAGGAAAGAGCAGCAAACTAGAAGGGTTGAGAGACTATCCATAGGATAACAAGGTGACCGCACATATGCGTACTCTCTTCAACAGAAATAGCTGTGACGATTGAAAGAACAAAGAAGAAGATGACCGGATGATGCAGTAAGAAGAAGACGACGACTTTGAAGAAAAGGAAAAGACCAACTCATCCTGAACCTCCAATCAATAACAACGATTGGGGGACGTAGGGAAGGAAAACAAGAATGAAGAGCAAATCAGCTAATGCCTCCCACGTGAAGTAATACCTAGCGGCAGTTCCGCGGGGGGAAAAATGATCTCAGAAGAAAAGAGGCTGGAGTTTAGTGGGTAGGGGTTCTGCTATGAGTCAAACAAGATCTGGTCCGTCCATTCGACCAGACAAGTTATGCTAACAACTTGGCGAGTCCCACACACGAGGAGTCCCGCATGGCTCCTGACATGGCGCGTAAAGAGCATTCTCCACCTCTTCGGATAAAAAAAAATACACACACATTTCTTAAAAATGATGTAATATGATTTCTAACACCTCAAAACATACTTCTATAATGATTTTGAGAAAACTATTTTTTTCACTAAACCAAAGCTTCCTCTGTGAGGAAGCAAAAGCACTTTTTTGAAGCCCAAAATGGAAAAATAAATTGTTAACGCTACCGCTTCGGAAGTTTTTTCCTCTTCCTTTTCAAGGTAGGTATATTGTGGCGGCAAATGCTCATGAACATTGGAAAAGCTTACAGCAACTAGATTTTCGAGATTTTCTCATTATAATAATCAAATGGGCTTATTTCAGTGAAAATAGGCAAAAAACGTCATTTGGTTTAAATGCTGATTTCTCGACTTCTAAGACCGCCTGAAATATTTTTGACCAGTCAAAACTGTAGCAAAAAAAGAAGATCTTTACGTTAAAATTAGTTTTGTTTTAAAATAATTATGAGGTAAAAAGTTATCAACCAAATAATAAAAAAAATTAAATCTTCAGTTTGTTAAAAATATGGAAAAAATATCGGAAAAAGTAGTTCTGGGGACTTTTCTAATATTAACAAGCATTTTTCGTCACTATATACCTTCAAAAAGAAGAGAAAAAACTCCTGCAGCTCTAGTGTTAATCAAAAAAGTGCATTTTTTTAGATTTCGTCATATGCTTTTCTTCGAAATCATTTTATTGATTGGTAAAAACGTTTATTTGAATTAAATAAATTTAAAATCTTGTAACATCACTCAAATTTTCGATTGATTGACAGGTTCATTCGAGTAATCTATAACGCACTTGCATCTACTTGTAATACATTTCATCTTAATTATATTGTTTTCAATATTTAAAATGGAAACAGTTTTTAGTATTTACCTTCATGATAAAAAGTAAAGCACATATTCATAAGACTTTTTGCTGGGGCAAAATCGTCCGCTTCATGGCATTCAAAAAGTGCCAAAGCAAAGTGTTGTGCAAGTGAATAAAATGTTTCTTCTGTAACGCACGGGCGAGCTCTCCTTGCATTCACAACTCTGGCAAACCATATTCTTCCTGGCTCAGTCTACAAATAAACAATATATTTAAGTATGCTTTTAGAAGTTGAAAATAATTTAAAAAATTATATGTTGTTGGATTAGATGTTGAGTAACATCTAATCCAACAACATATAAAAATTGGAGGGTGCTTCTAGCTACTTAGCTAGTAATATGAACCAAAAAAAATTATACTTACAAGTACCATTTGACCAAAATTTGCTTTTTGTTCTTGGTTGATTTTACTAGGAGATTCGAATAGCATAGGCACGAACATTTTCATAAAATCTACAGCAGCTTCCTCAGATTGGCTGTCAGCTGATAAACTGGAAGCCCAAGATTGAATTGATCCTGATGAACCTACACGTTCAGAAATTTTAATATGGCTGGTATAATTAAAATTAATTGTTTGTCTATATTGTAACCAAATTATTTGAAATCCTTGTTAACTATAATCTTTATTAATTTTTTTTTATTAATTAATTTTTTGAATTTGTTACAGCGAGATTTTTGTATTGTATAAATCATATAATATCTAATCACACTACTTACCAGATCTTTGCCACTCCTTTGCCGAGTCTAAACTAGCAGTCGGTCCATAGTCTGCATCACTAGTTGAACCGCTACTCGACGGCATATCTGAAAACATTTTATTCAATAAACAAAAATTTCTTGTATTAGATTATCCAACTTGTGCCAAGTTTTACGAAGATTTCGATACAAACCAAGTTGAAGAAGTTTAACGACCTTTGTAATGCAATAAAGACTATTTCATAGAAAAAATATTACATTACTACCTGACAGTGCATTCGCGTCAAGCACTCGATAAGGAAAAAATAAATAAAAACGAGTATACCAGCCTTGTACAAACTCAGCTGAATAATCAACGTGTGCTATCACCTACAAGTACACATAATTTATTCTTTCCACATGCAAAACATAAAGTAATATTTATCATGCATGCAAATTAACATTTGTATTTGCAAGTAACTTTTCTTATCGCGATAGCTATTTGCTGTTGACTACTTGGAATAACATAGTCTACAATATTTTTCATTTACACACATCCTCATAAAGGTGTGGAAACGTGCATTACATACAACTAAACAAGCTATTTTTTTTAAATAGGGGGGGAGAGTCTTTGCTACTAATTTAGCATAGCTAATTACTTTTTAACTAAATATTATATTTCTCGAGAAATTATAAAGATTATTCAATATAGAAAAAAATCATTCTTATCCATTACTTTCAGAGACAGTTTGCAATTCAACTATAAAAAAAATTAATGTAATTGCTAAATTTTCGTATAAGGCAAACTATTTATAAAGCAAAAATAGTGAAGCTTGTTAATGTTAATTGCATGTATTAGCAGACGTATGTATTAGTATGGGAGTATATTTCAGCTAAAAAATAAGCTATGTAAACGATTACGTGTTCCAATGCTGATTTTATGTGTATGCGAATGTTTTTTATACTTGTATCTGGATTGGATAGTTTTACGAGAAAGTAATGCTTGTTAGTATTAAAGATATATATGGAAAGAAAATTGACAGATCTATTGATCAAACAGTCAAGTTTAAATAAAAAACGAAATTACCAACTAAACGTAAACCACGTACACAGCGGGGACATCAACATATACAACAGTGATTAAAACAATGTTTGGAATGTATTACCTAAACGAAAAACCACGGACTGATAACGGTTTGGAGCCCTCGCTTTCAAATGCCAAAAAGTAGAAAAATTATTATTAATTATGATGCATGACATAAATTTAGATAAATGTAATCAAGTCGTAAATATATGATCATGGATAAGCTGAAGAAATCCAATAATAAGAAAATTAAAACCTCCGTGATAATACGAAGAGCATTATGCCTTTTGGCATTTACTGTAGTAAATCAATGCTCACCAACTTGGTTGTTGAGTCTGTCAAAGGGATCGGGATCAATTGTTTCAAATTGTCTTTCATTAACTTCATTCATTCCAACACTCTCTTTGTCAGGACTTGTGACTTCCTCGATCTTTTTCGGTTCGGACTTTTTCAGCGAGGCCGATCTTGATGAGGCTATCTCTTCGTATGTCATGCCTGGGTATTTTCTGCTCATGCGGGAGCACCGAGCCATTTCTTGCTGATCGAATTTTCGTCGAATCATCGCGTCATAATCCTCGTATGTAGTTCCATTACCAAACCTTTAAATATTATTTGCATTTTTATTAATGAAAATTCTTGTTAAAGTTTTTATTTTTCTAGCACATTTATCGTAATATATTTTTTTAAGCCTAATACTTCTTTTTTAATTCTTAAAAAAATATAATCCTGTAAGCTGAACAATTAATAAAACTACAAAAATTTCAAATGATGAATAAAATTTAAATTTTTGCAGTGTCTCCAACAGTTATTTAGATATAAAATTATTAAATTGAAATTCCTGTATTTAGCGTATCAACAGTATATAGAATGAAAAAAAAACGTTTCATGCATTTCGACTATCTATAAAAAATTACAAAAAAACTAATTATAGTCGAGGAAATAAACATCAGTAAGATAGCGGCCAACCTTGGGAAGCGGAGTTTCCGCCTGGCGTCTACTTCATCTTTGGCTGTAGGCGTTATTTTGTCCACAGAAGGTTTAACTGGTTGCGTTTGCGAAGTCTGCGTCGACGGCGAGGTAGGATCGCTTTCTTCGATGCTGCTACTGAGAGCGGTTCCGATTCTGCTGCTTAGTCCTTGGAGATATTCACCACCACCTCCCAGGACTGAACGCATCGAACGCAAGGCACCTTTTGTGCGACCCATGAAACTACTACTTTCAGCGCTAGAAGGCGCCGCTGTTATATCTACCATCCTGTACTTTACATTCCAATGATGTTTAGTAAAATGAGTATGAATTACCTAAATATTTACATTCATCTTTATACCAGATCAGCATTGATGCCAAACATAAAAAGTTACTAAATTACTCAAATAACATTTACTTTTTTAATATTATAACTCTACTGAAATATCTCTTACGTTCGAATTTATTCAAGTTAGGCAATTAAGTAAAGTTATTTTTTATAGTAAGTATTCATTTTTATTTCTAAAATGAGCAACTAATTTATCAAATTCTGAGTCGATAGTGAGTACTTTACAAACCTGATAGCTTATAAAACAGTTATATACTAACAGGAAACCACCGATAAAAATCACATGTCACTCTTTGAAAATGAGTCCAAGACCTTATCACTTTGATATTGTTAACAGTCTCATAAGCCATTCGAAAAAAATAATTTTTAAGCACGAGAAACGCGAACAATTTTTGAGGAAAATTTTTTGGGCGTACAATTAGGGGTATTTGTTGTTGTAATATTTATTCTCAATTCAAACTAGAGTTCGATCAATATATTTCTTATAGTTAGAAATAGAAAAAAATCATTTACTACATTTCTTATAATAGCATGTATAATTTATCTAAGCATCATCAGTAAGCATCATAAATTGTTTTTTTTTTCAAATTACTGGCACGTTCTACGTAAAATTGAAATAAAAAGCATTTTGATCAATATCCGCAATGCAGCTTTCGATATATTTTCAGAAATACTGCTTATATCCGATTATTGAAAATAATGTCAAGATGTGTTATTTGGTACGAGAAATTTTTAATAAGACAATTGTAGTTTCTTAATATAAAGACTGTAAATATATGAATTACCCATACAGACTCTCTCAATCGAATGAAAGGTTACAGTCAAAAGGTACGGAAAACATATACTATGTTATTATTTTTTAAGATACTAGTAATATTTTCTCATTTTCTTACTTATCACAATATCAATATTTACAAGTTTTAATAATATATTTTAATTTATTTTCATATGAGTTTTCAGAAACATATTTTACAGTTTCTTTCTGTTAGAAATATAACTTATATTAACTTGAATAAATGCAAACAACGTGCTACTTCATTAAACTTATAGAGAGAAGAAGGAATAGACAAAAGTATAGAAGTGAACAAATAAATCTACAGTAATGTTATATTAAATTAATCGCTAACTTACTTGTTACTCAAAACTTTGTTTTTCGTATTGTAGAGTTATCATTATGGTGCTCTATAAGTCCAAGAACTATCATCAATGAAATGAAAAAGGTCTACGCTGTAAAAATGTTGATTGTGACTGTCGAAAACGTAAAATAAGCACAAGAAATAGAGCTTTTTACATCTTTTATGAATACACTACAGATTGCATTTAACGCAAGAAACTTCTGATTCTGTAACCTGCAGTAGTTAGTAGACACGTGACCTTCTCATTGCACATGCGCTACTTTGAAATCAATAATATCCCACGCTACTTGGTGTATACATCCGCAGTTTATGTAGAAGTACTTTACATACTTGCCTACGGAAAAATAAAGAAATACCACCGATGATAACTTACCGGCAGAGAACTAGTATTTTATATGAGCTGTTTTTCAAATTATTGCCGTTTAATTATATGACATAAAATTCACCTCGGATCAAGTATATGTGATCCGAGAAGGGCCAATTCGAAAATTCATTAAGAAAATGAAATGATTCGCTCGTATGTCAAACTATTTCTGTATGTAAAGAGCAATAATGTCTGTAAAAATAAATAAATAAATGCGGCACCTGCAAAACGAAATAATGTTTATGTTTCGTTCTCCATATGTATGCAAGATTGATCTTAGCGTTCAGAGAATCGAAAAAATAATAGTCTGTGATTGAATTAAATTAATGAAGGAAACTTTATATTGCAAATAGAATAAGAAGATGATCATGAAAGTGTAGTTTGGCAAATTCAATTTAAATTTAAAGATATTCGAAAAAGTACTCAAAAAACATTAAATTAAAAAAAATATTTTAAAACATCAAGAAAAAAGCTAGTTTTTTTAAGGCCTTTATACACTTCATCTATTCTTTAAAGACAGGTAGTTCTTTATTAAAGTGACATACCTATATGTTTATATATATATTTCAATTTTCTTTATTTTATTGTACATTAAATGCAACACATGAAAAGTACATTGAGTGCCGACATAAGTTATATTTACAAATCTTCGCAACCAGATTGTGCTTGAAAATAAATTCAACTTTATATAATATACATTCTGTGCCATTATTCAATAGCCTCTCTTTACAATGCATACATATACATACATAAGAATTGATTTCTGTTCATTTTTATCTATTACAAAGTTTCGCTACTTTGAATGCGCATGTATTTTAAATGGCTATTCTACAATAAGGAATACTGGAATGGAAAGATTTTTCATAATTAAGATAATAATCGATACGTACGAAGAGTATTCAATGTTGTAAGCTCAAGATGTGGTATAAAAAAATTTACAAAAAGTCATCTGTAAATAAATGGCTAATCAATTTGCGTTATTTAATCGTTTTCGAAACTTTGAACGTCTACTGTTAAAATATTGAATTTTGCAATTTTAAAATATACTTTTAATTTCTTCAATTGAACATTAAAATGGTATAAAAAGTTGTCAAATACTCTATGAATATTCCTTGAACAAATCTCATAACCATTTAAATAATGATATTAATACATTACAGCAAATGTTATGTTTTTAATAAAATATATTTGTTTAAAACTGCAGAAATAAATAAAATGGCATGAAATCATTATTTCACTATATAAAACCGTGCATTTATTACTGACAAATAAAAATAAAAGAGTAACGTTACATTGATTTTGATTTTTGTTTGTATCAGAGGCTGAATATTCATTTGCGAGTGTATTTGACGCAAGGAGCAATACTATTAATATTACAAGACAGTCCAAAAGACGAAGTGGTAATCACATTTTCTTTTGAAGATATTTACAGAAATAAATTGTGGCTCGAATTTATATGTATAAATATCTATTACACCATTTGGCCCCTTATCCGCTATACGAAGAAATGTTCAAAGTAGTTTCAAATGGTCTCTTCGTTTTTTGTTCATTAGCACAAAAAATAAAACACCTTAGTTACAAAGTACGAGTGCTGATTTCTTAAAAAGTATTTGGTCATCATTATACATACATGCATCTAAAAGTTTTTATATTCTCAATACGTTCAATGAATTTTTACAATAAAACACCAAAGTTCATCTTTTACCAACTCATAGCTGTTATTTTTTTATTTTTGAATGATGAAAGGCTCCATTTGTACACTTTTAAAGCAAAATATTACGGAATGTGGTTCTATGAATTTACCATTAACTATTAATTTTTTATTATTTTCTTATCTTCAGAATATTATTTTTAAATCTTTATATTTCCAAAGTACATTAGTAACTTCGTTATGATTTTCTTGTAGGAATGCAAGTACTACGAATTATATCGATTACAAACAGTAATAAAATAATTCAAAATTTGTGAATGCCAGCAACTTTCATGCTTTTATAATTATATTTATAATAACGCAATGTATTGGTTATTTTCTATTTTACTCTAAATAATAAAGGTAAAATCTAGTTAACGTTGAAATCCAGGTACTTTAAAAGCCAGAAGTAAAAAATGAGTATTTCATATTATTATATTATTTACATATACAGTTATATTTTTAATCCAACTTTATTTTAAATATTTCATTAATTTGAAATCGATACAAATAATTTAGAAAATAGTATTTTTTAATTAATACTCTCTAGAGGTATGGACTTTTATACTTTTTGCAAAATTAATAAAACAGCAAAAATAATACGTATATGTAAGTGCATGACAAAGTACATCAAAGTTTTCCATTTTCATAATCAACAGTAAAATAAACATAATTTCAAATTTAACTATTGATATAATCTATTATTTCAATAATTCAAAACAATTAGTCTCTAAATATCTTTTGATTACTCAATCAAATTTATAACTTTAACATTGGATGACTATAACGACATAAATTATATCAATTCATTTCAATATATTACAAGTTTATCTCGGCAAGAAAGTTCAAGAAAGTTCTCGAGTATCATTGAATTAGTCATTTTTAAAGAATCATGACGAAATCAGATTTTAATGACCCGCAATACGTACAAAAATTATTACAATATTAATATAAACATGGTTGTAGATATTATTTGAGTTAATAATAAGATATTTTAAACCAATATTTTTTTAAAGAAAAAACATTAAATTTGTAGTAAATTAATATA
>JAWWMK010039799.1:0-11991 GCA_035047105.1 Galeopsomyia nigrocyanea
ATATATACATAACTGTATTTGTATATATACATATAATGTACGTAATAAATCCACAAGAACTAGTTGCCGTGTCGAAATCCGTCATTTTTAGGTCCTTTTTTGCGGACACGAAATCGCTAAATCAATACATGCGTGACAAAAAGTATAATACGCACCATGGGCTAAAGGGGTTTTTTGACCTTGGGTATTTGCAGTACTCGTCATCGGCTCGTAAACGCACTCGGCTTCGCCTCGTGCTAGCTCACCTCGACTGGTACTGCCATCGCCCCCTCGGCCAAAAAAGGCCCCTTTTACGCCCTTGGTACGTAATGTACTATTTTTGCCCGCTGGTCGGAAAAACGGTACTTTAGATCCTTTTTTGCGGGTGTAAAATCGGCAAAATCGTGCATGTGTGACAAAAAAGTACATTTGCTCACTGCAATGCTGAACCAAGTGAATGACAGGCACGCACCGCACCGCAGCTACATCGAAAGGATAAATCCTACACCACGACTTTGCGCGGAAATAAGAGGTCTAAAAAAAGCAACAAAGCCTACAGAAAATACAAACGGTACGGTAGGCAGCGAGACTTTCAAGAGTGCAAATCAAACGCAACCGCATCAAAAATACCTCACGCAACATACACAGCACTCACACCGCACTCTCGCACATCTTCTATGAGATCAAAGCTGAAACTGACAAGGAACAGGTAATTGAATACTTTCCCTTTCCGGATGCTCCAGTGTACAAAAAGTATAAGTTAAATAAATGAGAGTTAACCCCTAATATCCTCTTGGAGCACAAAACTTTCTTTATTGGTCGACGTTTCGGATCGCAAAATGATCCCTCTTTAGGAACTGTTACAAATACATATAACAATTTCTAAATTACAATTCACAATGTTCATAAAAATTCTCTATATTGTGGAGTGACAGCTCACCATAGATAAGTAGACTATGTGAACATAGAGTCAAATCTGTTTGCGCAATCGCTGAGTCAAAATTTCTTTTAATTTAACAGTCGGAGTAAATGCAATTTCCAGACAAGTGAGCTTCTTAAGCTCACTTGTCTGGAGGAACAGGTAACCCTACTGGTAGGCATCGATTTCTCCCGAGCCTTCGATCTTGAGTGAATGAAAAAAAAAAATGAAAAGTTGTCACTTAACATCCCCCCCTCCCTTAGAACTATTTCCGTCCTCGGTCATAAGGATCCGTAGAAGGAATGTAGTTTAATCACATGTCAAGTTAAGAAAAAAAATTTGTTTATATTTCAATGATTATGCATGATATAATAATATGAGAGGGAAAAAATGATATATATATATATATATATATGAGAAGAAAATATTGATGTAGAATGTAATTGGTACTGTTGTAGATGGTCAAACTTTGATCGAGTTCACTTTTTCTGCTTATCGCTTCCAGATGCCATGTTTGCTAGGATGGTGAAAGACGGTGATCCGAACAGGTCGCTGATGAGGGATATCAGTTTCAGCGCTTGCCCGCGCTGAACTGCAGTGGTGTTGTCATCGGGAGCCTGTCCAACTTCAGCAGCTACTGCTTTTTCTTTAAGCTCAACCCTTTGCTCATCCGTGTCTTCTTCGGAGTCCTCTGATGCATTGGGCGACTGTTGTTGTCGGGCGCCTTCCAGCTCAGCATTGAATTTTGCTGTTTGGTAATCACAGGCGGCTTAATGATTTGTTACCTCCCTCGTTGTGATCATCTGCCCACATTCCTCGTGCCGAGCCAGGAAATCCATCCCCCACAAGTGTCGAGGTATTATTCTGCATTAATGGTTGACGAAGGCACGGTATTTGTCCACGAGTTCGGTTGGCCATGGCTGCAGCCATACTTCCCTTGGCCACATATTTGACATTGGAAAGTTAGGTGTATCGGCTGCCCTTACATCTGAGGAGAGCTATGTAATCGATAGGCCCATATGGAGCGGAATCCGCGATTACTTTGTAGATTGTCCAAGTTGGGGACAGTTGAATGGGAATTCGATGTCCCAGGTCATATTCATATTTGGTCACGGATGCTGAAGGAAACATGACAGACATTGATCGTTGATGACAAAGACTTTATTGAAAATTGATTTTTACTGAGAGATATGAACGTTGACAATGAGCCTTGTTGAAGCAATGACTTGAGGCGGGAGCGTCCATCAGCGAAGGCGGCAGGCGAGTAGGCCGCTGAAGGGAGAGAGCAGTAGCGCGAGGCCCCGCCGCGATGTGAGGGCGCTGGCTCATGGTAGCACGCTATTTGCTTTACCAGGCTGGGTTTGTCGGACCCTCTCGGCCAATTCGTGCATGCCTTGGATGATATTTTCCACTGAGTCTGGGTCGCTCGCCCTATCTCACTGCGCCATTGCGAATATTTCGGGCTCTTCTTGGCTCCGACCGAATGAAGTGCTACTCCTAAGGTTCACTATCTGGTCGAACCGCGCTTTCAGCTGAGCGAGCTTGCTGTCTTCCTCGGGCTGGGATGCCCCAAGGGCACTGGCTCTGGATTGCTTGACCTTGCTTACGCGGCTCGTTGGCTGGTAGGCGAGCTCAGGCTACATCATGGAACGGGACTCTGGGGTATGTCGCTCGGTCTTCCGAAGGCTGAGTATGTGCTACGCGCTCGACGCCAGAGAGTTCAGTTCCTCCTTATACAAGTGCCTTCTTACCATACAAAAGCGAACCATGCAATGGGTTCTAGCCCAAGGCGTCGCATAAACAATTATTTAATTTGTGGATTGAGAGGCAAAATGCTCCGTCAGAATCGGCGACGAAGGGCTGTTCGTCGCCTCGAATCCACACTGCAAGCTGTAAATATGTTTGAGGAAATTCGGGACTGAGGTTTTCAGAAATCAATACTCTTTTTTTTATGCTGTAACTCATGATTCTATATTCTCTTATTTTACAAAAATCGATAAGCGCATTCTTAACTCACGTATGACTTCGCGTATTGTATTGTATAAGTATTCTAACGACTTCTAGTTACGAAAACAGTTCTGATAGCGCATCTAATATTAAAATGGCCGTTGCGGATTTATACGCAACAGCCACGCCGCGTGCCGTGTTCCGTGGGATTGAACTCACTGGAAAACTAGACCTTAATTTTATGAAAGGAATATTTATCGTAGCAATAATGAAATGTTCAAACCGTAGAAACGAAAAAGAGACAGAAACGTCGTGGGCTTAGTGGCTCGCCAAAAACGTCGTACGGATTAAACGCACAGACTTCCCGCCGGAACGCACGAGTGGTATTCGATGAAAAAGGAAAAGCGAGAGAACAGTTACGACCTCGGGTTCGACGATGCTGCAGGTTGCTGGTGGCAGCGATTGTCAGCTTCCTGGCTTGACTCGATGCTGAGAGGTGCACTTTCACAAGTGCGCGTCGCCCTTTGTTCTCGATGCCGGCCTCTCGTAGTTGCTTGGTGATGGCTCTCGGCTTCTTGTTCAGCTGGGCTCTCTCTCATTACTACTCTCACGAACGCTAATTACTCGCGACACGCCGCCTAATTCTTTTTCTCGCACGCACGCTCCCTCCACCGCGCCTACTCTCTCTCGCTTCCGACTACGCACATGAGTGCGGATATACCAGACTCGCGCGCTTTACTCTATCTGTCCTTTTCTCTCTCTCTCTCTCTCTCTCTCTCTCTCGCCCAGTCTGTCTTCTTCTTCGCTGATCGTATCGCTGCCGCCAAAGTCTTGGAGAGAGGCGCAGTCGGCGCTGCAGCAGTGTATCCACCTTGAAACAGAAGGAAACGTCGAGCATGTGAATCGTAAGTGATTGACATATATGCTCGACGTTGGCACCCGCGGGCAGAGACTCGAAGGAGAGAGAGAGAGAGGCGGACAGGGCCTGCTACTAAATAGCCTGCGCCCTCGTCACATCCTTGACTAACCCGACTTCTTTTCTGCGCACCTGAGCTTGAATTTCGACGAGCATATTACCATGTATTACGTCCAGCCGTTGCGAGATCGGCATGGGGGGCTGCAGTCGCCTGATCATTCCCATTATGTTGGTGACATATACCGTCACTACCTCATCCGAACCATGGAGGCGCGCGTACACTTCGTGCATGAGCTGCTGTTGTTGTAGCCCGTTGGTCCCGGACCAATCGCGCGCTTCTGCCACAAAGTCTTGTTATGTGGTCCAGTCTTCGTGGAATGCTTCGTACCACGTTAGAGCCGAACCAGTGAGTACTTCGGAGACTGCTTTGGGTGTCTGTTCTCCGGTGATGCCTGCGCCGATCCTGGCGTTCTCCAATCTGCTGAGGAAAAGATCGACCGACGCGCTCATATCTCCCAAGAACTCTAATTTTCAATCCCTCGCTATGCGGCCCACGTCTCTGGTCGTGTTTAGGGAGTTGCCTGATACCTACCAGTTGTTAGGTTGGCTAACTTCAGCATTCATCCCAGAGGGATGGTGCTATCCATCCTCTTCCTGACGGAGTGTAGAGTGAAGTGGCCGCCCTACGGGCTGGCCTGCGGTCGTGGACGCAGTCGGGATGTGCTGTCGGACATTGTCAGGGTAGTGATACGTAAGAGTGTCCTGAAAGTTGACGATGCGGTTGGCACTCAGGGCCTGGGTGTGGGTGCTACTACGAATTAAGCTTAGCTCTTCGTGTGTGAAGTCTTGCTGCAAGAAATGTGCGCTGAACGAGTGCATGGAGTCGAACCCTTTCTTGAGTGCTTCTTTTAACTGTTCGATCGAGGCATACTCGTCGTAGCCTATTCCTTCTTTATCCCTTCTGCATGGCTCGCAAAAGTTTCGTGGAACTTTCTAAACTCTTTCGTTGTGAACATTAAGTCTCGGAGCGTCGTTATGAAGTCTTTTGGCACCTTAAATTTTTGTTCTTTTGCTGCTGAAATTTCTACCATCCCGAATGCTTGGTCTCTTATCGTAGGAGAACCGTTCTCCTTTACTGCCTCTTGAGAATTCGTTGATTTCTACGCGTTGCGCTAGTCCGCGCTCGCGCAAGCTATAGCACACGAGAAGTACTATATAGGACTATATAAGTAGTAGATTCGTTTCAGCGAGGAACCAAGGAAAGAATAGTGTGTACACAAAGAACACTTGCGAAAGTATAAGTTCAAGTACTGTGGCTTTATTAAAGCGTACGTCAGAGAATCTCTTCGCCCTAACGGCAAAGATACAACGAAAGAATGGGAAAGCTTGGCTAGGCGCACGGATAACGCGACTGAGAGAGAGATTGATTGATATCGTGTATATTTTTTACTAAGGACCAATTGATCCGTATAGCAATTTGAAATAGAAATACAATAGTGTATATAATAACAATAAATTCGCAATATAAAACAATCCAACAATAGTAGGAAATAAGAGAGCTATCGAATAACTAACGCAATTATAGAATCTGCAATAATAAACAATTTAGCACAACTCTCATGAGTGGTGACATAGCTCAACATACAAGTATATCGAGTGCTTAAAATCAAACTCTTAATATATAATCTTAGAGAATATACACGTAACAGTTTTCAATTTATACTTTTTCAATTTATACATTTTCAAATTATATACTTTCATCCTCCTCCAAGTCGAAGTCTTGGTTCAAGAAAAACTTATGCAATTCAAATTTAAATGAGCTTCGAGTTAGCTTTAATCTGATGCTGCAGGGTATAGAATCCCATAATTTCATCGCTTGTATGCTGAAAGACTTTTCAAAAGCAGAAGTGGATGGTGTAGGCAAATCAAACGATGACGAGGAGGCCACTGTAAGTGAGCGATTTGACCTTCTTATACCGGGATTTAATTTAGGAAAAAGTGGCATGAGATACTCGGGCTTTTGTTCTGACAAGATTTTGTATGTCGTGACTGCCATAAAATAGTTACGTCTTAGAGCTATCGATAACCAATCTAGCTTTTTATAAAACGGTTCAAGCTTAGAGTCCCTTCTTAGTCGATAGATGAATCTTACAACATCATTTAATAGTGTTTATAGCTTAGTGTTTAAATATTCAGGCAAATCGCAAAAGACCAGGCAGAAGTAGTCAAAATGACGAAAAATAAGGGCCGATGCAAGTTGCTTCTTGATATTATTAGAAAGATCTGTATTCTGTACCTTAAACGCTTCAAGACACCATGAATACGAAAACAGATTGTAGATATATGTCTGTTCCAACTAAGTGTGTTAGTTAAAGTAACTCCCAGGTTTTTCGCTGAAGTCGCAATTTTAATTGGGGAGCCATTAATCATTAATGGTGGTAGTTCAGCAGAGTCAAACCTCATATTTTGTTCAGCACCCACGTACTGTAACATTACACCCTTGAAAATGGGGTAACGAGAAGAGTTCGTTATCGTGAAGATCAGCATTTTTACATCGATGGCGTGTGTGAAACGATGAACCCCCGCAACGGTTTCCTTCGTGTACTGCGCTCACGCCTTGCGGCAACAGCTCGGAAGTTGACAAATTGGGGTTAGGTGCGGAGTTCGAGATCGTTCTATTTTTTATGGAAGCGTCCGTTTGTTACTCGCACGAACTACGTGCAACGGCGGGGCATCAACCATTCTCTAAAGGCCTCAAGCCAGGCGGAAGGAAAGGAGATGGGATGCACGTGTTCACTGATCGTTGTCGTTGCCGACAGTGAAGCGCGGACGCGGATCAAGCGACGCCGTGCTCGAGGCACTGCCAGGACGAGAGTACACGACCAAGCCCGCGTTTTATAATGCTGCGCGCAATTGAAAAGGAGAAGCGAGAGACAAGAGGAGTGGGAGTAGTCGGTAGAACGTAGCGTGTCAACTGAAAGCAGAGCCTTCCCCCACTACGCGGTCAACTGGAGTTTCAGTCGCACGCGGAGTGTAGTAGCTCCTTCTCTCTCTTACTTCGTCTGCCACGCATGCTTACTAATATAAGTGCGGTTTGCGCACGCTCGACTTTGCGTTTGAATCACGGCGCGAGGTTGACTAGTTACAGTACATAGCAAGGACCTTGTTGTAATTTAAAGGCAGATTGTTAACACGGGACCAATCAACTACCCTTTGAATATCGTCGTTCATTTTAGCAATGAATTCAGGCAATTCAGAGCGCTTACACTCTAAGTATATCTGAAAGTCGTTAGCAAACAACATACAGGAGTCAACACAATGAAGAAGACATTTGAGGATACTATTTATAAGAGTGAGGAAAGCAATAGGCTCAGGATTTCAACCCTGAGGTATACCAGAAGATATTTATTCAAAGTCTGTTAAAAAACTTTTTAGATCGATGATAGCTTGAGAGCGACCAGTTAAATAAGAGTGAAACCAGCGTATAAATTCATCTGAACAATTAAATTCGCGAAGCATACGTAGGAGAGTGAAATAATCTACACTGTCAAATGCCTTGCGAAAATCGAACAAGACCAAGATAGTGATTAATCCATTTTCAACACCATGCCGAATATCTTCTACAATTTTTAATCAAGCAGATTGAGTACTGAATTTCTTGCGAAAACCAGATTGATAATTTAACAACAATTTACTCTACTTAAGATAGTCAACCAATTGAATTGTCACAAGCTTATCGAAAACTTTCGCAAAATGAGCGAGATTCGCAATGGGACGCATGTCTGACGGTGATAGTGGTTTGGATATCTTATTTAATGGAATGACTAAAGATCTTTTCCATAAGTCAGGGTATACTCCAGTGTACAATGATGTGTTGAAAACGTCTGTCATAAACTTAGAAATAAAGCCCAAACAATCCTAAAAGTAATTTAGAGATAGTTATCGACACTGCGACCTCTTGATTTTGAGATGGCAGCAAAAGCACATTGCAAAACATCTACAGTATCGAAAGATGTCACATTCGATACAGGTAAAGATTGGTTCAGCGGGACAGCAAGTATACTGGCAAGCTGGTGGGCTAAACAAGAAGTGTGAGCTGTAGCTATTTTTGCGTAAAATAAATTTACCTCTTTAGCATCAAATTGCTCGAGAGGAGACCTAGTTCTATTTCCAACAATACCAAGCTCACTTAGCAAAGACCACTTCTTAGAGAAATCGCTTGTTTGTTTAAATTTATTTGAGAAGTAAAGATTACGCGTTGAGAAAATTTTGATTTTAAGATCTCTTCGTACATTTCTATAATGAATAAGCAGTGTTTGATCTAATAGCCTTGTGGTAAAGCCGAGACTGCTTTTTGCAGCTTTCTCGAAGTTTCGCATTAAACCAGGGCGACGTTTTACTTCTCAATCTTTAATCAATAAAGGGTGCATATATTTCAAGAAGGTTAACAGTGTCACGTTGAAAAATTTCAAGTAATGAGTTGGGATCAGTGCTGACAAACGAGGAAAAGTTTGACGATTGAATACGCAGTTTAAGATCTGAAGTAAATGTTTCAGGCAAGAAATTACGAAAATCGCGTAAATGATTTTGGGGAATTCAAACTAGATTTGAATTTATAATCAATGATAAGTTAATCATGTTTGATATGAATGGCACTGACGACTTTTCAAATGAAGTAACTTTCCTTAGAATCAACTAAGGCAACATCGAGCCAAGAACCAGAGAGCGTAATATCGTACGTAGCACCAACCCGAACATTGTAGATTTGATGTTCATCAATGTATTCCATAAGAGACTGACTGTAAAAATACGTTCCAAGTACATTAGAATTTAGATCTCCTAATAATATAAAATTTGAATAACTCTGACAGTATTGATCAAATGTATGGAGGAAGTGCGTTAAAGCAAATCCTCCTGGTCGTCTATAAACAGCAGCAACTAAAATTCGTTCCTCAGAAGGAACCATAACCTCAAGTAGGATGAATCCAGTTTCATTCCAATTATTAATTTGTGATTTAGCTAAAATCTTAAATGGAATCCCACGGCGTACGTATATTGCAACACCTCCACCCTGCATGCAAACTCTATTCGCTTTATTGCTCTTCAATGCATTATCATCAGCTAATAACCCACGATCGTTACATATTAAATTATATCAATCGATATAGACCTCATTATCTAATATCTCTGGAGTAAGATAGGTTTCAGGAGTACAAAAAATGTCAATAGATTTAGTAATAATTAAATCTTTTATTTCAAAAATGTGTGATCGCAACGAATTAACATTGGCATGAGCAAAAAGAACAGACTTTTTACCTACAGGTGCCCCCCGATTACAAGGCTCTGTTGATCGTCAAACAATAGACTTTAAGTCTTCTTCAGTCGTGATTGTGATTGGACGCGACTTGTCAGATTTTTGCACAAATACTGATCCATTAGAGGCCCTGACAAACTTATAGCCCAAGGGTTTTGTCCTTTCTCGCGCGGCAAGTTTGAGCTCATGTATGACGCGAGGGAGCATTTCATACATTGTGATTTCGCAATCATTTGTAGTGCTAGTGAGTTGTGATAATTTTAATGGACCAAACGCCTTCTTAACTAGCAAAACATGTTGATGTATTTCGCATGACTTAAACTTAATGATAAAGGATATTGCCTGATCAGGATTTGTGCTATTACCTGCATTGCTAGTTGACATATTACTATTATTTTTATGCAGAGATGTGAGTGATCTGACAGTTAGTATATCATTTGAGAATCGTTGGAGATCAAGAACTTCAAGAATTTTGTTAGGTAACTCTTACAACGACAATTTACATAAAGCAGGTATGCCGCTAACTTTAACCTCTGAGGTAGGCGCCCCGCGAGTACATAACTCTTTCAATTGATCAGTTTCAGAAGCCTGAGTATCAGCTTTAAGCTCCAGGTCTTCCACTCGTCTCGCAAGCTCTCGCTGATTTTTGTTAACCTCAAAAAACATCTTATAAATCAGGCCATCACGTTCTGATTGGGGCATAGTATCCCAACCAGTAGGAAGAGTAGGTTCAGTATCGTTATTCATATTTGATAAATCGCGTGTGTTATAAATATTTATAGACATTCGTGTGACTGATAAAGGTAAGGACGAAAAGCTTGAACTACAAGATTTATCAAGATCTACGCCATGAGCTGTAGCTATCAGATTTGCGCGCGCTGTGCTTTGTTCATCAAATCGAGACACTACTGCACCAGCACATAAAATAAGTGCTTCTGGCAAGCTAATCAAAGTAGGCAGATTTGTGATGCAACAAAGCGATGGTTTAGTGCTACGTAAAAATCGCCCGATACATCGGTCGTGAAAAACTTGTAAACACGATTGACAGGTGATGCGCTTCGTCTATATAATTTTATGTCTACAATGGGTACAACTAACCATGATATAGATAATATCGCGCCCTAATTTACCGATTGCAAGTGCTCATAGTAGTACAAACTCACGCACTCACGAAGTGGCGCCACTAATATAATAATGAACGAACAAGAGCAAGGCAAACATAACCTAACTCAATCTCTCACGATATAAACATTCACTAGAGATAGCTATAAATGTCAATTACGATAAAACACTTCCCTTGTAGATGATGATCACAATTTTCAGCAGCTCCTCGACAAAAATTTGGTAGGCGACAAGGCAGATTCCTGAGACGTCGAGCAGCAAGCAAACGGGAAAGTGTGATGGCTAAGGCAGTTGAGTGGTGAACGAAATGGCAGCCTGAACAAGAGACAGTCTAAACCACTAAAGAGCTCCAAAATTCGAAAAAATATATAACATTTGGTAGCGGTAGAGACAGATCTCAACCTGCAACAATCGTCACTCGACAGCTCAGACGTTAGCTTTCGCAACAAATTCGTATGTCTTATACCTTCGATGATAGGATTGCCGCTGGCCAGCCGTATTATCTAGCGCTGGGAATGCTGGTGGGTGCCTTTGTGTGCTTTGATGACGATGTCCAGCCGTTTGCAGTAGCTGCTATGACATAGCAGCCCGGCGGGGCTGCGCTGTTGTTCGAGTTGTCGCTTGCTACTTTTAGCGACGGCGATGCTGACACTCGATGACACCTCACTGCACTCACACCAGGACTATTCTCGAATGCAGTGACGCATGACTCGCACACTAAAGTTTCCGGATGACGTTTCCTGCACTAGAGTATGCAGGCTCCGCTGAAGACTTTCAGAGAGCGAGATACAAGTATGCAGGAAACCAGAAACAATACTGCCGACTCGCGCCCACGTGTTCTCTCTCACCGGTATCTCTCTGTCTCGCTCGCGCTCGAAAATAGTGCCAGGCGCCGCCGCCGGCGCTGTTTCTCGCTACGCACGCGATTCGAATTCACGAACGAGTCGACCTCGTTACAATGCATGAGGTTTATATCAGTGTTAAGAATTTATTTTTACCTTGAAAGTCGGCTCTAGTTACTACCACTTTATACCAGGGGATATGTTAAATTGCCTTTCATGAAGCAAGGATAGTCCTATGAGGCTTACATGTTCGAAACCCCTTTGTCGCAGACTTTAATAAATCTAAAGAGACTAAATTGATTCTGGCGACCGCTTTCTACTCCGTATTTCTATTAAATTCAGCTTAACCTAATACTTTTCTGGGAAAAAATTCCATTTATTAAAAAAAACACAGTTTATAGCCTATTATGAGCTTTTTTAGATACTTTTTTATAAATAAATTTATTCTTTAACGTGTTCTCACTTTGTCGAAATTCTACTACGCTTAGGTGGATCAAAAAACGTTGTAGAATGTCTGGTTCAAATTGCAGCTCAATCTGTTAAAAACTGACTTCAGAATCCTACGGCAAAGGTGTTAACTTGAGTGAAAATTAATAGTGACTAAAAATCACTTTCAAACGTTTGAAAACTCTGACTCGTGGTTCATCACCAAACCGGAATCTCACTATTACATCATACCAATTCACGTCGTTCGCATCTTGTACACTTGAAAACGGGTCAAATTAACATCGTCTTGCTGACCTCAAGGAACTTGGACATTCCTCTATATCTTCTGAAAGATTTACATGATAGTTTAAATGCTGTCACGTCGGTAACAGAATTACTATCACGCTACAATTCGGCGCAATATGTAATATTATACATCATCTTTTCCCCCTTCCTCCCCTATACATTTCGAGAAATGTAAACTGCTAAGCGAGTAGGTAGAAAATCGTCGCCAGTCTAAACTTGC
>JAWWMK010039810.1:0-11987 GCA_035047105.1 Galeopsomyia nigrocyanea
GGGTGAGTTTGTGCAACGTGAAAATTTTTAATGTTTTTTTATTTTGTAATTCGACAGGTTGAGTATTTTGGGCATTCGTTTGATTGTACTTTAGGTACTTTAAATCGAATTTTGTGATTTAGTCAATCTAATTGTAACACGTACATACGTGAATTAGTAGCGAGATGACATAATCACTTTGTATCCGATTACAGAGGCTTCACGTTATTCCGTTAATTAGTACAGTTAATTCTCGCTCGAATACGTACATAACGATTGAAATCAAAAACTCGTTTGGAAATTGGGCCAACATTTTTACAGCCGAGTTTACACGGTTTTACAATGTTTTTGTCGCTGCGGAAAAAAAAGGGAAACAATTAAATCAACGATAAAAGCCACTATAACTCAATTTTGCCTGACACAGTTTTACAATGAAACGAAAAAAAAGTGTGTCAATAAAGCCTCGGCAATTTTAGCAGCAATATCAATTAACAATGCATTAAATAATACATTGAATCAATCTTAGCTCGTTCGTGGCCTCTTTTAAATGTCCGCTTTTGAAACGCGTTTTTTTTTATGCCAAGCGCACACACCGACTTACTCTCTCGGCTATCAATCGCGAAAATGCCCACTGCATATTTGACAAGCCGCGTGAGTGTGTGTACCGATTTGACCTGCTCTCGAAAATCTCCTCCTGTGCTTTTATACCGAATCGATGCGAGGAGCGAGGAAAACGATGCTTTATTTTCGGAAGGCTTTAAAGCGGCTCCCTCGCATTCACGATCGATACGCATCAAACGCCTCTTGGAATATTAATTCTCGTAGCTTTCGTGCTAAGAGAATGTTAACATTTTTTTTCTTTTTTGCTTCGTTTGCGTTGGTGTAATGAGATTTCTTTGAAATAATTATTGTCAGTTCAATTTGAAATAACTACGTCTAATTTTATAAGGTCTTTGATTAAAAAAAAAAAAAATTTTAATGATTACATTTCGAAAATCTAGGTGAATTATTCAATTCACTTACGCACTTATAAATGAAATTACCTACGTGCGGTTGGAAGTCAAATTAAACGTTTAATTTTGAACATTTTATACAATTTCAACGTATGAATCATTAAAATTCCACTATGTAAAATTATCATTCCATAAAAATTATTCCGCATGTTCAAAATATTCGGATATATAAGAAGTAACAAGCTGATCCAACAAATTTTTATTTGTTTCAGTTCATTGTGTTATTGAATACGTAAGAAACCAACGTATGAAGTATATGAATACCATATGAAAATCTACTTTTTATTCGTATTTATTTGCGAATCCGCCATCTATTGAAAATCCACGCAAGCAACTTATCTCTCGCACGAGTAATTCTCACTCCCAAGCTGCAAGCTCTCAGTGTTATGCCTTAAGAATCCATCTCTCTTTCTCTCTCTCTCTCTCTCTCTCTCTCTCTCTCTTCTCGCTTAAGTGCTCGCGCTCTTTGGTGAAAAATCAGGCGCACTCAAAGAGCCACACACAAAAATACGCCTGAAAGAGTTTTTTTTCCTTTTTTCGGTGGGCTAGAACATTTGCATAAAGCGGACTCACGTCACACACGTGTGCGTGTGCGTGTGTGTGTGTGTGTGTGTGTGTGTGTGTGTGTGTGTGTGTGTGTGTGTGTGTGTGTGTGTGCTAGGTCGAAGAGGCACTCAGCCGTTACGAAAGGAAAACTGGGACGTTGGATGGTGGTGGTTGGCTCGTATAACGAGTCGTGGAACGTGTGTGAAATTCGAATTTCTCATGGCGTCGACGTTACCGAAAGCTCGTTTTAATCTAGCCAGTTATAGCCTTGATTCGCAGGACCCTCTTTTTTACCACTCTTTTTTTCTTTCTTTTTTTTTCTGATTCGTCTCTGCGAACTGAAATGAGGGACTTGGGCTATTTAAATTTGCGTTGGCAGCTATAAATTTCGCCTCGAGTTTTTTTCCCGGGGATTTAATTAGAGATGACGAGATTTTTTGTCTCTTATTTATTTATTTTTGTGTGTGGAGATTTACGGAAATTAAAAGTGTGTCGCGCTTTGCGTTAATTGCTCGCCCCGCTTCTATCTCAAAATTGCCTCTTTTTACGGCGGCATATGTCGAAGACTGGCGTATATATTTTTTTACGCCAAAGAAAAATTAAGTTACGACCGTGCCGTTATTAATTATCATGATGGATAATGGAAACGTCGGAGATAGTAAACAAGCGAATGAAAGAGAACAGTTTGGTTAATATCCTTAAGATTATAAAACTTATGACATTGCCAACGAGGCTGCCACGCAGCACTTGAGGAATTGCCAGAGGATAAATTGTCGCCAACAAGTGTTTAACGAAGATGCATGAATACTTTGCCGAAAAAAAAATAGAAGAGAAAAGAGAGACGAGCGAGGATACATATAATACGACTCGATGAAAAAAATGAGCTTTAAAGCGCTAAACGAAGATTCATGAAGACGAAGAGTGCGAAAAACGTTGCACCCGAGATAAAAGCTGCCAACGTGCGCTCTCTCTCTGTGGCACAACTTGAGAAAAAGAGAAGAAAAAGAAGAAGAAAAAAAAGTTGATTCTTTCGCGGAGTATAACGCGTGTGTGGGAGAGAGAAACGTGGTCATGTGGGAAATATCAGGTGGAGAGAAAAATTTCATGTTCTTCTTTTTCACTCGCCCTCGCTCGGTTTTATTCTGTTTCGCAATTTTCTCTCCTTATCGTCTAGATATTCTCCGTTTCTTGTCGCTTCTAATTTGAATATTCATCGTTTGCAATTTCGCATAGAAATTTCCGATTTTTCTCTTTCTTTCCTTATTTCGTCACTTGTATCGCACAAAAAAAAATCTAATTATCCTTAACTATTCTTTAAAAAAAAAAAGAACGATCCGTTCCAGTAATTACGCTTACAACTAATCATCCCAGCATTATCAGCAGTAATTACAACACCCCCGCGCGCGCAAAAAAAAAACAAAAGAAAGAAAAAAGGAGAAAGTAGCTATCGCGTGTCGAAAAGTACTAGAGTCGTCGTCGTCGTCGTCGTCGTCGCTCGTAACCACACCCACACCACACTGCGCTCAAATTACTGCAAAAAACTAACTACCCCCAGTGGGTCGTGGTCGTTGTCGTCGCGCCATGTCCGATCAGATTTTTCCACTAGCAGTCGTCGCTAGCAGCCAGTGTAAAAGAATCGATCGTATAAGAACATCACCTTTTACTCTCGCCGCACTACTGTAATGACAAGAGAGTATATAGGAAAGAGCGCTAAACTCATTTTTCTCGCAGCGGCTTCGTATCGAATTACTTGCCTTTCTTTCGCGCCGAGTCTCGCGGGGCTTTTTGTACGCGAGTGGCTTTACTCTTGCAAGCTCGCGACACAAACACAATACAACACAATATTGCGATATGGCCATGTATATGTGTATATAGATTGCGCGCGGGCAAGTTTGTTATTTATCCGTTGGGGATATCATCGCGCACCTTGATTTCACTCCGAGCGCAAGTTTTAATCGATCCCGCGCCTCATTAAACCTCGCCAAAAGCTATTTCAATGCCTTGCCTTATCTCCCTCGACGTATTTTCCCCACCAAGTTTCCTCGCGAGAGAAAAAGCTTATTTCCGAGGATGAGTAAGTAGAGAGGAATGCGACAAGTTTCGTGGATCTTCTCGCGCGAACGAAAAGTAACACGTGTCTATATCGTTACGCTTCGTACTGCGTGACAACTGTTAATAAGCTATATTACAATTTCATTTTGTATCCTACGTGGCTTTTCGATCAATCGATCGTATATGACATCGTACCGTGATAAAAATACATTTAATTTAATCATCAGAAAAAAGCTATAAACTAGATCCACTAAGAAAATGAGACAAGATAATTTACAGCATGAGTTATATATCAAATCGAGTCCGCTCATTAAACATTTCTCTCGCTCGAGCAGCAAAACTAATCCTCTTCCAGGAGCAGCGCGTCTTCTCCTTCTTGCTTGCCTTCCCGTAAGAACTTCCATCAAGACACATAACTTTTAATAGGACTGAGACGTTATGCTCGTCGCTTGAATTATGACGTCTAAGAGCGAAATTCGACAACGAATATATACATCGAACCCGAGTGAGTCGGGCGCAATAAATATCTGGCCTCTCGACACGTCGTTTTCCCTCTTCTCGCGACTGAACGAGGAAACATGGTCACGTTCGTCCCTGACCGGAAACGTGTGTAACAAGGTCGGCACGCTCTCACTCACTCTCTCTCCCTCTTGAGTAAAAGAGAGAGAGAGAGAGAGAGAGAGAGAGAGAGAGAGAGAGAGGGAGAGAGAAAAAAAACCGTTTATCGAGCTATTAGAGCACCAGCTGATAAATGCCTTGTCGCGAGTGCTCTAAACGTCGCGCTCGCGCGTGTTTTACTATCGATGATCTGATCGATCGCGTCGAGCCGCGTGTCTGTTGTACGATTGGACGTTTGAGCGATTGGTTTAGGCTGGATATTAATTGCCTGGAAAATTCGTAGTCCCATAGGTGCATCTCTCTATCCCTGCGAATGCGCTGATTATGATGAGCTTTCATTTTGCTCAAGATCGTGATGAATGTGGAGCAAATTTTTGCAAACGAAAAATATTCCGACGTGACTAGCCGAGACTTGCGTATGAATTCGGGAGTATATCGGGATATCGATTGCTTTTTCGATATTTTATTTTATGTAGAAAGTTGCCAGATCGTGATTTTCTTTTTAGAATCGATAAAAAATAACCCGCAGCAAGTTTGTCAAAAAATATTCGACGTTCAAATTTTATATTATGCTGATTGGAAAAATAAAATTTATGGTAAGAAAGATAAAAGTTAATCAGTTTGAGTAAATTGAAAAGTTTCGAAATATATAGAAGATAAAATACATTAAATAGAGAATTATTTGCTTACGACGCAGAATGTAAAAAAAAAAATATATAAAAGGAAGTATCCTCGAAAGGCGGACGATTAGCGAATCGGTTATCTTCTTTTGACTAGCAAACGATTAAAACACTATACGTATGAGCTTTCATCACAAAACAGAGTATAAATTCCCCTCGCGAGCTTTCGAAAAAGCTCTCGAGTGAAAAAGAGCAGAGACCGAAAAATGCTTGCGCTCGCGCTTGCGAAGCCTATTTTTATCGTCAGAAGCTAGTTTGACGATCTGTGTATTTTGCTTTGCCACGCTCATACACACAAACACAGGCGATGCCTCGTTAGAGTGCACGCAGCAAGTCAAAGTTTGTGGCATTCACTTCGCGTTGACTCATCGCGCAAAGCATACTACTACTACTTCTTCTTTTTTTTCGCGAGCTTTTTTTAAAAAAAAAGTTGGCGCGTTTTGATTCACTCGCGCGCGAAGCAGCGTCGCGTCGTTATATACGATGCTATAAATATTTTGCCGTTGCTTATGCGCTCGCGTCTGTCGGTTTGGAGTTTCTCAAGTTTTTATGGCTGAGGTATAATCGCGCCCGTATTTTTCTTGCGAGTTTAACGCCGCTAATAGGTGGCTATTTGTAAATTCGCGCGGCGAGAGAAAAAGTATTTTTTTACCTTGGCTTTCAGTTTGGTTAATTTACTCATTTTTTCGTTTCTAAATGAGTATCATTGAGAAATTTTTTCCACGATCATACTTTTCAGTCTGAAATGAAAGTTAAATAGTCAAAGTGAACATTTTCAATTACCCGCAGCAGAGTAGATAATTTTTTGAATGCGCGGACGACATTTCTATCTTTTTTCTCTGTAAAATAAACTCGCGTTTGACTAAATATTTTTTCATTAGCAACGATCCCATAGCAGTGTAAAGTTTTGAAAGTGTAATCTGTTGATATAAGTACTGTTCGGAAATTTAATATGAGCTTGAAATGTTATTTAGCACGATTGCAATTTATTAAGTTCAACAAAAAAAATTTTAATATAGCTCTAGTTTGAATTAATTTATAAGTACTTATTTTTCAACAAACAAAGAAGAAAAAAATTATAAAAGTAATAATCGTCTTTCATCATCGAAAAAAAGAAGTTAAATTGTCCAATAGAGAATGTATAATTCCTCCCAGCAGTATTAATTACTTTTTAATCTCTGGAATCCTCTCTGCAAACTCACTTTTGATCAAACAGCATTTAATTACACGAATCTCAAAAGAGTGGAAATATTTGGAGAATGTTTCTCGTCAGTACCCATACGGTACAATTATTTATTCTTCCCACGTTATCAAACCTCAAAAATCAGAATAATAACGTGACCAAGAAAATCTTATAAGATTACTCCACTGCTTTATACGTACGAGCAATGAAGAATCTATCGCGCATCAGAGAACGTAAAATTAGTTTAGCGAATTAAAGACTACGCGCAGTCTTCTTCTAAGAAACGCAGCTAATAACATATTCCCTGATTACACGTATACATAAATCCACATAGGCACATGTGGTATGTACCTAACCGCACACACATACACACAAAGTTAGCAAGCTCGTGCGAACGTCGACATCTGGGACAGTCGCGGAGTCGGCCCAGCTCATGATTACGTAATTCCGTTTTGCGAAGCGTACAAGCGTCCTGATTAATCCTATCCGTCTTGAAGCTCGCTGCAACTTCTAGCTCTCGTGCATGATTTTGATGAGTCTTAATCCTCCCAGTATACATATATTTTTAATATCTTCCAAAAGAGAAATTCTTCTCTTACTCCGAAAGCTCACGGACGAGTAGGCAAAAGTATCTGATCTGCCTCTCTGGATGTTATAAATGTAAAGCAAGGGACGTAAATTTTTGACGAATACGTTTCTCACGGCAAACAAAAAAAAAATCAAACTTTTTGATATTTTTATCCGGGCAATAAAAGAATCGGCTTGCAAGCTTCGGCAGAGGCAGCTTGCATCCAAACGTAAACTCGCGAATGTACAAGTTGCGCGCGCGAGAGAGAGATGCCAACGGAATTTCGGTCTGTATAGATATTTACGACTGGAGCTCGGTTTTATTGCACACTCGCGCGCTCGTATGCCTCTCTCTCTCTCTCTCTCTCTCTCTCTCTCTCCTGAGTATATGTACGTGATATCACGGTAGATTCCTCGCGAGCGAAAGCGCGAGAAGAAAGTTTCTCAGCCAGAGCGAGCAAAGCTACGCGGCTTGCATTTATTATCGCGACGAGCTGCCAGAGAGAGAGAAAGAGAGAGATTCTTTTCATTAATTTTGCCCTTTGTTAAACTTTGTTTAGCCTTGTTATATTTCTCTCTCTCTCTCTCTCTCTCTCTCTCTCTCTGACTGACGTTTTTTTTTGCTTTTCGTCTGCGTTCATGCTACAAGGGATTCTCGAGGAAGACTGAATAGTTCTTTCCCCCCTTTGTGTCTTGTAATTTTATGCCTTTGCTTGCAAATTGAAGGTTTTACGCAGTGGTTTTTTTCCTCTTTCTCTTCTGCCCCACTAAGAAATAAGAGAATTCATTAAAAAAAAGCTAGTATTCTTCTTTTTTTTTTCCACGGTAAATCTAATTTTATAATTGATACAATATTTTCCTTTGTCGTGTACTAAACGATGAAAAGCAAGATGTTGCCGAGTATTAATTCCGCGTAAACACAGATAGCACAAATTTTAATCCGCTTTAGTTGAATCCAATGAAACGAACGATATAATCCGAACGATTTCGTATGATAACGTGCGCGTTAATAGAATACGCAAAATTAAACTGAATCAATCGATTATTCCATTTCACGTGCACCGAGAATTATTGAATAAAACAAATAGAACGCGTTCTGCCTCTCAGGGTACAGTGGCAAGGACTTGAAAGTAGAAAAAGTGAAGAGGCACTTTCGATTAATAATAAAAGGAAAAAAGAAACTCTCCCCCTCTCAAACTGCAACAGCGATAAAATCGTAAAAACCACGTCGAGTGCATTATAATTCAATAGATGTGTAAAAAAAAGAAGGGGGAGACGGGAGAGGCTATTGAATGGGACGAACTTTTTTTAGAAAACACGCTTTAAAAAGCTCAATCCGTGCCATCTAACCGCTTCCATTGTCATGTTAGAGAGAGAAAGGGAGGGGGGGGGGGAGAGAGAGAGAGAGAGAGAAGACCTTAACCTATATTTCTCGCGACCGCGCGCCCAGCCCGCGTGTAAAGTAGCTCTAGTTACCTACCAAACATATATATATATTTACTCGATGCTATATAGAATCTGTTGAAATATTTTCTCGGGCGACAGTCTATGAAAAATATCTTATGAGCGACGTTTTGGAAATTTGATAATGCCAGCCGAGCAAATTCAATTAGACGCATTTGAATATCGGAAATTAAAAAGTCACGCGATAAATCACCCTCGAGCTCGTCCATTGCCGCGTGCGCTGACACCAATTGTATTTTTTTAAACGTAAGTTTTTCAATATCGCCTGCAACGAGTTGCTCTCATAGCTATTTTGATATTCTCTCTCACTTTCTCGGTGCAGTGGTGTGCAAGTGAAGCAAAAACGAAGATAAATGATCGGAGTTTCTCTTTTTGACACTCGTATAAGAACTAAATCAGTCGAGCGCACTCTCTCTCTCTCTCTCTCTCTCTCTCTCTCTTTCTCTCCGCGCACGAAGCTTTTTACTTTTGCCGGACGCGAACATTTGAAACTTCGCCGAACAAATTTTCTTCTTCTCCGTTTTTTTTTTCTCCTCCTCCTCCTGCTCTCGTCCAAAGAGTTACTTCGAGGCGATAAAGAAAAGTGCTCGAGAATGAGTTGGCTTTTCCTACCGGGAATCGCAATTCGACTTTTCTGTTTCTCTTTGGCTTTTAAATGTTCGTTCTCGCGATCAAGCTTAAATTTGAATAATACAAAAAAAAAGTTTTAACCAGACATTTTACGCAGATAAGACAAAAAGCTTGCAGCTTAAAAAAATAAAGCTTACACTTTAATACAGCTGAATCGTGCTGTGGCATTTAAGTCGTTAGCCGAGGTCGGCCGCGAAACCGCAAAAGCACTTTTTGCTTGGGCACTCTCTCTCTCTTTCTACAGAGCTTAATTACCCCACGTGTGCGAGTGCGAGAGAGGGAAAGAGAGAGAGAGAGAGAGAGAGAGAGAAAGCTATCGTTTGATCTCGATTGCAAGCTCTCTCTCTCTCTCTCTCTCTCTCTCTCGTCGTCGCTGCCTGTGTGCATCTGTATTAGCTTCGCCCCATTATTACGTTCCCCGAGCAATTGTCGACCATGCCTCACTGCACTTGTGTGTTTACGTGTGTGTGTGTATGTGTGTGTGTGTGAGAGAGAGAGAGAGTGGTGTATATGGGCATATTGTGTTGTTGGCGTCCTTGCGCGCCTTATCGCTTCACCTCCACCTTGATATATCTATCTCTGTGTGGTGCGCTCCGCTGTTCCTCATCATCACGAGGCAGGGCCTAACTTTGTCGCTCGTCTACACCCGACTGTACGTCAGCTTCCTCGAACTGGAGCAAGGGGGCTCGCAAATCGACGGAGTTTCCCTGATGGCCATTTACGTTAGATTGACGATCGTAAAACTTTACTGATGCTTCTTTGATGCGATAGTTTTCAATACTTTTTTTTTAAGTCGTTCACTCGATTTTAATGACATTATTTGATAAAATGGCGTTTAACGTTCGGATATATATATATATATATATAGATTCGGATGACTTATACTCGGTTTTGTCTATAAAGCTCCCAGCTGTGAAATTGAGCTGCGAACCCATCAAGAAAGTGAATAAAAATTGGAAAAACGAATAAAAACCGAGAGAAAAACAGAAGGAAACGCAATAACAATTTAGCATTTTTATAGAGCGAGTTTCAAATTGTTGCCGAGACACGTGTGGCCGCGATCACGAGCACAGCAGTACGGGCGTCCATCCATTAAATCAACAAATAAAAGCCGTAAAATTTTAACAACCGAGATAAAAAATAAAAGCACGCGCGGGAGTCTCCCCGACAGTTTGCCGCCTTTATCAACTCTGCCAATACAAGACTTATAGCTCAACAACGAGGACGACGACAAAAAATGAGAGAGAAACGAATAAAAAAAAAAACGACAGAGTATAAATGCAATAAAAATGAAAGAAATTTTGAAAAAAAATAAATTAATGGAACGTAACAGCTGTGAAATCGTTGCTCACTTTTTTATAGGCAGTAGCAAAGAAGGAAAATATCAGTGTAATACTAGTTGCTATCTGTTTTTCACTTGGTCGTCGCCTTTGATCGATTTGCCCACGCGCGCGTGCCTCTTCCGCAGAGCTTATCGCAACCGTCACATCTGTGCTTTTTCCGGACGCATTGTTTATGCGCGACCCTAACTTTCGCTTGCTATCTCGTATCCGTTGTTGTGTTTCTTCTCTCTGCCTCTCTCTCTCTTTTTTTTTGTCACAGAGAGGTAGACACGCTTGTAGATTTATCGTTGGCCGATGGATGCGCGCAACGCGCCCAGACTCATATCCTTATCGCAAGTTTTAGCGACACCGAGCTTGCAGCGCGAGCGAGCAAGCGCGAGCTCGTATTGTTTATTGCCAACTGGGATATACGTCTACGAACGGGTGTTTTATGGATATTAAAAGGCGCTATTCCTCGCCGCTCCTATGCGCGAAATTGGCCCAAGCTTTGTTCCACTGGCGCTTTTTTTTCTCTCTCTCTGCCTCGCATCTTTCACTTGTGCACTGTTTCCTGTCGAGCTTTTCTCTCTCTCTCTCTCTTTCTCTCGCTTCGTTTTATTATAGTTTTCGCGCGCGACAATGTTGAATGTATATATAGGCCGTTAATATTTATGAAGATGAAAAGTCATAGAAAATTTACATTTTGTCGGTAAAATGGAACTTACGCGCTGCTTTTTTTACGACGTTAATACGCAATAACTTTGATGCGAAACATGTAATAGTCGTTTATCACTTGCCTGACATAGCTGATACAGTTTTACCGTAAATTGAAACTATTTCAAGAATTTTACACAAAAATGAATACTTCACAATTACGTTGTAAGAAGGTCTCTCCGTGAAAAAAAGAAAGTAGACGTAAGAAAATCGATTATTCTCGCGCGCAGTAAAAAACGCGATTGAAAAATCTCCCCTTTAATAATCGTTGCCCCTTCATCATTACCGCTCGAACTCGTAGTGTGTACACGGAGAGAGCGAACGATCGAAATTGAATTTTTTTCCCCAATGCGTGTAAACTCGCTAAGGAAGCTTTTTTTTTCGAAAACGTGAACAAACAAATCAATGCCTACAGAACCCTCGGCGCAAATTAATTTCATCCCTCGTTCGACACGCGATGGCAAACAAAGGCAAAATCAATGAAGCCATTCAAAAAAAGGAAGAGAGAAAAAAAAAGACAAAAGTTTCATCCTATTTCTGATCGAGCGAAATTCCAAAGCTCCTAATGCAATTGCCGTCCGTAAGAATTCATTATTGCACGTTTCCCTCGAGAGAGAGTGAGAGGAGCTGCGAGAGCGCGAATTCATTTCAGCAGCACAACAACAGCTCGGAAAGAAAGAGAGAGAGAGAGAGAGAGAGAGAGAGAGAGAAGAAACAAGTGACAGCGTAATATTGAAGGAGTGATGAAATTACGAGCTACGCGATTTTCTTTTTTCCTCGTGTCGAGTCTAATACATTGACACGACCACACGCATCAGCACATAGCACTCACCGACCGAAAAGAGAGAAAAAGCTCTCCCTAGATGTTCCTGCCTCATCAGTTATCCATGTGCGGGTATATTGTTGACTTGTATCGCCCACACGCACACACACACACACACACATACATCTATAAGCTCTAGGATTATCGAGCGACGAGGAAAGAAGAAGGTGCATCGAGTCGAGATTTAGAGACTTCGCGTTGATTGAAAAAGAAGAAATTCTACAGAAAATATATATGCGATTAGAATGATGCATCGTCTAAAATTACGAGCGTAAACACAATGTTAACAGCTGTTGCCTGGTTTTAAAACTATTCAATGTCTGCGCGATTAAGTTATAACTGCCTTTTCGACACTTGTATGTATATATATATATATACATATATATATATATATAT
>JAWWMK010039831.1:0-10169 GCA_035047105.1 Galeopsomyia nigrocyanea
CAAAATTTTATAAACTATTACTGTATTATTGTATTGGGCATTTGCCCGTTTAATAAACAAAACAAAACAAAACAAAAAAACCGTTCAGATGTATCAAACGCAGCAGTCGAGCACACCGTTAATTCCTTTTTTCTTTTTTTTTCGAAACGAGAAAAGCGCTTAATTACATTTTAATTACAGTCGCAGCTATATAGCTCCCGGCGACAAAATATTCCGCGCGCGACACTGTGATAAACCGTTTCATAAATTAGAATCCACATCCATGCAGCTTTCAACGAGTAAAATAATCGTCAACGCTTCTTCTTCTTCTTCTTTTTTTTCACCTATTAATTAACGCGGTAGCATGCGAGTAGTAGCATTAAAAAGAAAATGAAACCGGAGTCGTAAAGCTTGACGGCATTTTTTCATCGTCTAGTGGTTATAGCGGGTGTATAACGCTACCGTATCTCACCTCTCGCACACCTTCGCGGTGGTGTATGGCCACCTCGTGGGATTTTCTCTGGTTACTATAGACGCGATCGACTTTCTCGCGCGTTAGCCTTTCTACTTTGTCGGGATTAGCGCAGCTTCTTGTCAATCGACGCCGCCCATTGAGAAACCAGTTCGCTTTGATTTATTTTTCATTCAAAGAGAATAACAAAAATAAAAGGAATACATAACGCGAGAGTGGAAAAACAACAATAACAACGTATACGAGCGAAACTCTCTCGTTCATCATTAGAAAAGCCAATGGTGATCGATCGTTCGAGCTTAAGCTCTCCAACCGAACGCGCGCAATTAAAACCTGAAGCACGTGTGTGTGTGTGTGCGTTTGTGTGTATTAAATCATTCGACATCTATATACGTCGACCGCAATATAAATTCCTCGGATGAGCGCTCATTAAGTACGCTCAGTCGCGACATCGATTTTCGACGACAGGCAGGGAAAAAAAACCATTGTTTTCTTTTCCGAACTGGAGCAAAGCGCTTTTTGCGCGTGTTTTCGAAATTTTTATGCCCTCGAAAGCGCAGAATACCATTTTTCCTCATTTTTTTACAATCTTTGAAAAAAAAAAGCGATAACGAAAAAGGAAAAAAGAAAAACGTTTGGGCCATCAGTCAAATGCAGGCGCGTCGAATTCACTTTCCCATTATCTCGTCTGCTCGATCTCTCGCGCTGCTCGTCGATGCTATTGCCTCTCTTCCCACGCGTCAATTGCCGCTAGTACACGCGCGCTCGGGGCCTACTAATTGCAATTGTGCGTGCGTCGAGTTGAACGATCTCACTCTACATGTGTATATTTGCCGAAGGAGATTACGTTATGCTTCTCGCGCAAGAGAGAGAGAGAGAGTGAAATTAAAAAAAAAACTTTCCGAGTATATACACGTTTGTCGTGCGTCGTAAAGAAGACGACCAACGCCCCGCGCGTACTTTGCTGCGTGACAGAGAGACTAGACTATTTACGCTTTCTTCGCGTGTGTCTACGACATATATACACACACAATTGTATATACTGTTCTGTCGTGTGTACGTGCAAGGCTTTCGCTATTAGACCTATACTTTCGGTTTAACTTTGTGGACGTGCGGCATGAATTTTTCAAGTCGAATGTGTGTTTTTTTGTTACACATTTGAAAAGTTTGATCAATCAGCGAATTAATGCTCGTTTCAACGAAAAAAAAACACACACCCACACATACAAGATCAATTACGTTCGTTTATGATATATTGCGAGCACACGCCTTCTTCGCTATCATTAAGCTCAAACATACGCGCAGAGAGAGAGACAGAGGCTAATAAACTCTCGCGAGGGCTAATATGTGCAGCTCCTAATTTCACGCGGGTGGCGACAATTCGCAATTGAAATGCAACGGACAAACAATGCTATCGCATATACAGCAAGCTCCATTGGATATTCAATTGGCTGTCTGCATTTAGAGAGCATATACACGTAACACACTGCGCGTAAAATTCCAAACTATTCGCGATCAGTTCGCGCTGCATTCACTGCATTCTCGCGCCTCGCGTTCGCGACTAAACGCACGTATTATGAAAGCCTTATACATATAGAAAGTAAAACGAGCGCGCGAGATGCCTCGGGAATATTGATCGATCGCTGTTAGCTGCCTGCGAGTGTGAAATTGCCATTCGAAAGTGAAAAGTATCGAAAAGAATATCGCGGCGGAGTTTTCTCATGCTACATGCCACGTGAAAGGTGAAGTGTTATAAGTGTGCAATCGGTGTTATGCGATCTATGGACCACAACAACAACAACAACAACAACAACAACAACAACAACATTTGAATCGAGTTTATAACTCCCGACTGAATACGTATTAATGTTAATTAGATCGTTAGGCATTGTAGCGTGTTGCACACTATACGTATATTCGACGATAAAGTTGACAAACAATGGATAATAATTGATATATAACGTACGTATGTGCATTGTGTTAATAATCAGGAGATTGCTTGTGAGCTGTGATTAATAATACTGTCGTGGTAGAAAAAAAAAGTGTTGGTTGGCCAATATAATCGTCGAATCATCGATAGCTGAATCAGCAGCAGGCAGGCAGGCACGTGACGTGTTTCGTCCAATAATTGCGCGACTCGCTGCGCCAAGTCGTCGTATACACAACACGCGAGCGTTAAGCTGCTAATTGTGAGGGAATTGCAGCAGCAGCAGCAGGCGTCGGATGCTGCTACTGCAGCTTGCACGTCACTTTGCCGTGCTCGCACAAGTTGTGAGTATACACATACATGCATACATACAGAGAAGACGCCAGCGGCTCATTCGATTAAAGACGTACTCGCGTGTGCAAGTGTGAGCGCGATTAATTCGATATTGCTTCTGCGCTAATGTTCACCAAAGCAGCGGCAGCCAGTGGCTTTGCTTGCTTGCTGCCGTGAAATTGCCGGGAAAACTCGACTGAGTGAATATCACTCGTGTAAACTTCGCACTGTACGTTCGGCGTAAACAAACTCAATTTTCATTGGCGCATTGTTTGTTGTTACTATGCGAGAATTGCACTTTGAACAGCACAGGATGCGCGTTGTCTATTGATTTCTACTTCAGAGTATCAATAGTGGCTACAGTTGTTTTTGCGAGAAAGAAAAATGGAAAAATTTACGAGAAGAATCGCATCTATTGTGATTTTTTTTCTTTTTTTTTTCTGTGAAACGAGAGCTTTCAAAATCCATTATTTCCGTTGCCATTTGGATGATAAGCTATCGTTTCAGTGCAACTTTGAACGGGAGCTGCTGCTGCTGACCTCCTTTAGTCCTTTTACGTAGTGGAAGAAAAAAACTTGAAGTATACAGTCGGCGCCGTCAGTGCGAGTCTATTTATGAAAAAAAAAAGGATCAGTAATCGATTTAATTTTGTAAATTGCATAAATATCGATGCTGATAAAATAGAATTTCAATTTATTATTCAATTAAGCTTTTGATTTGGATAAAAGGAAATAAAAAATGTACATTTCTGATCGAATCAATGTTATTTTCAAGTGCATTTGAAAACCCGATATTTTCCTCTATAAACATTTGTTTCACGCTATTCAATACATTTTCAAACGTAATCCCATACATATCACTCATGGAAATTCTATTCTTTTTTGTTTCAGGTAAGTCAAACGCAAAATGCACATAGCAACCTATACAATTCACCGAGCGATCAGTGAGTAAATTTCTCTGCCAACTGAAAATTTCAGCCGGCCATTCGGGATTTTCGACGCTATCCACTTTTAGCGATTAAATTACACAAAAGCGATCATTGCGATCCGATAACCAAACGCAAAATTCGAAATACCACGAGAAACTTGTCTATATATGTACAAATCGGAATGTTTGCTGCGCATTTGCACGACATTTTTCAGTTTTATCACTCGGAATCGCGTGGCAGACACGCAAAAAAGGGCCCATTGACACGTTGTAATCTCAATTCACGTTTTATCCATCGTTATCGAATCGCTTGCACTCGCTGCTGTCTACTGCATTTCATACTTTTTTCCGATGCACACGTACATAGAAGCTTCTCTTGACGTGCTAGTACACATATAGCGCACACACGTTTGTTTGATTACGAAACTCACTTACCGCTTTTCCCCGCGCGCGCGAGAGCGAAATTCTATCTGCTCGAACTGCATGTCGATTCGACACATACAGGACACTTGCGGCTTTGTATGTAGTTCTATCTCTAGTCTTCGACAAAGCTCCAACTCCGCGATAGCGCGAGCTGTCATGTGTTAGAAATGCTTCGACGATTTTTTTTTCTCTTGTCGGCTTTCTTTCCACTGACGCGCTTTCTGGACAACAAATCGATTTAGTCGAACTATTGACTTTCATTTTACGGAGCCAAAAGAAAAAGCTTCATTTCTTTTTAAACTCATTTTATCCTGCAAGCTTGGCGATTAATTCAAATTTAAAAAAAAATACATTTGGAACACAAATTTGCATACCTGGAAATTCATCGACGCGAGTGACTGATTAGCTTTTAATTGTGATCGACTATCTCGTCAACGTGTGGGTGTGTGTGCATATGTGCAGCGAATACGGTAATTAATCACCAAAGCTGGATCATCCCGACAATGATGGCAACCACAAACTTCGATAGTGTAATATTACTTGTTCCTCGTTAGCATCGCGGTCTGCAACTATATACAGTCGATTGATATTTGCTCGTTTAACTCCATATGTGCAGATTATTACTTTCTCATTCGATGTTCACTGATTATTCAAATTGCTATTGGCCTCAATCGATTGTCAAACTCATTGTACCGAATGGTTGCATCAGTCAAAAGTCTGATCGATATTTTTAATAATTTTACGATTTTTTTTTGGCTTGCAAAAATTACGCTGAATGGATGAAAATCTGCCAAGTCTCACAAAAACTGTCAAAGGCTGTATAAACTTTAGAAAATCCTCAAGAATGATATTTTCTTTTATCTTAAAGTCTTAAAAAATTTATCAGACAACTGTCATTTTTTCAAATTCTCTAAAATGATATATTTTAAAATGAGTAGACCCTCGCGTTGTAGCTTATTTATGAATATAAATAACGATATAACTAAATGATAAATATAATAACGATCCACACACTTCCACCACATTCATAACAAACTTTCCGACCCATAACTCAAAATGACAAAAAAAAGCACATATCCGTACACCCAAAAGAAACGAACGTGCTCCAGCTGCGCATTGCACGCGTTGCATAAGTAAAGCTCTGTATATATAATTTATAATCGTCAACTATCGTTGTATAACCCTGGCATTATATACGATATAGCAAAACTTATCATTTAATGCCGTTAATCCAGTCCTAATATCCTTGTTCTTTTTTCCTTGTCATTATTCAACCGCCTCGAAATCGAAAGTTACCGTGCGCCACGCAACATCCTGAATTCCGCATGCTACTCGGCGGCGTATACTTAATTGGTCCAATCGCACCATTTCTCATAGCTATCCGCGTACTCTCCCGCAACCCCATCCTCTTTTTCTCACACAATAGAAACTCTCTCTCTCTCTCTCTCTCTCTCTCGACACATTTCTCGTGAAAAACCTGCTACTCGCATTGTTCTGCCATTAGCGGCCAAACATAGAAAGACACACACTCTCTCGCGTGTGCAGTTGCAACTGCTCAAACAAAAAAAAAAGCGGGACAGTAAAACGAAAAATTGATTGCCTTTTTTTTCTTTTACTCGTAGAATTGTTGTCAAAGGATTGATAAAGATGACGCGATAAATTTCAGTTGAGGCTCTTTCTACTCGGAGCGTCATAATATTTCACGATTCCGCGTTAAATGATTCATTGGCCGCGCAGACAAGGCTCGAGGCCCCGTTACATGCTGGGATTTAGCTTTGATAAGCTCCGGCGATTTGTCTTCTGAGACTGATTATTCTTCATTGAATGAGCTTTTTCCGTCGTTATTACACTGATTTTCAAGTGAGTTTTTGGTTGTTTGAAAAGTCATTTATCAGAGTACGGCATAAAAGAAAAACTAGGCTGCAAAAGTAGTTAAAAGAACCTGCGGGGTACATCATTAATTCTATCCCGGTCTCTCTCTCTCTCAGGGCGATCGATTTCTTCACTTAAAACGTCTGTCCACTTCCCTCTACGAGACTCGACCCACAAAGCTTCGCTGCCAAAATGGTGCGCTAAACAAAAATCACACTATACACAGCCACGTCGTGGTCTATCATCGTCGGCTGCAATCTCGTCCGCGGCGGTGGCGGCTATGGTTAATTGGCCGAATTTAGCTGGTTTCCGCGAACGCCAGAGGAAATGAAGAATGCACACGCTTGCGCAACGGAATATGCTAGACAGAGAGAGAAATCCCGCTATGTGTATCATCGCGGAAATCTAATACTGACCGCACCACATGAACCTCGCATGCGTGGTCCAGTTCGCGAGTGTGACTTGTGGGAATACGTATAAAGTTTATCGATCTGATTAGTCTACTTTTTTTTATTTTAAGGTAGAGAGATTGCAGTGGTGCAAAACTCGAGAATCTCGTTAAAAATACAATTAAAATTTTAATTGAAGCGGCAAGCGGAACAAAAAAAAAAGTTTTATTTGTTCGTACGAATCTACGTGGCAATGATCCGCGGGGTGCAAGTGTATTGAATTAGCATAAATGAGCAATTAAAATGAGTGGCCCGATCCCTTGAATAATCGTTAAACTTCGAAAATTAGTTGGCAACTCGAGAGAGACAGAGGCAGAGAACTCGATTAAACGTCATTGCTCAGAAGAATTTCGGTAGATACGCCCTGTTCCTCCTTCAACTTACTCCACTTTATATGCACTTTTGTACGCCGCGCGTTAAAACGAATTAACTTGCACTACCGAGAAATTAGATTGTACTTGAGACGACATTCATTTTCAATTAACTTGTTGTGATTTTAATTGCGGTGATTTTTTTTTTTGGTGCGACGGCAAAATCGGGTAATGACTTTGCTGATTCAGCATTGATAAGTGAGTGTTTATATATCTGTAATATCGGATATTAGTCATTTCCCTCCTTGAGCTACATTCCTAAATAACTTATGATTCTTGATAGTCAGCCGCTCGAACGCTTCGAGAATGTTTATAGCAAATGAAACAAACTAAACGTTAGGTGATTAATTGTCTTTCTTTCAATGCAAAACGTACGAGTAGCATCTATTTTTCTATTGATTCAGAAGTGAATTTAAAGCAAGCTTTCGAAAACAGAACTTTAGTTATTTTCGTGTTACCAAGTAAATTGCAACAAAATTCACAGTCGAAACTTTTGATGTTTATTGATGTACGAACTCAAAATAGATTTATCGAATTCATTTACCTTCGTGTTACTGGAAAATTACAATAACACTGAAAATTGAAGCTTCTGATCGATGCACGAGCTCAAAATATATCCATCATATAAAAGCGAAAAAAATAAATAAATTTGATCAAAAATTCGCTTCAAAAGCCAATTTCAAAAACAAATTTCCTCTTCCACACAACAAACAAACAAAAAATAAATAAAATAAAAAACGTGTGCAATGTACCGAGAAATCAAATGAAAACGCAGCTTTACGTGAAAGTAGGCCAATCGCGACACTTTCATCGCGCTTTTCCAATGCAATTTCCGCAGAGAAACCTCTAGGGAATCAGCAGCAGCAGCGGCAGCAGAAGCGGCGACTCGTCCGAACCTTGACCGTCAACCGCACACTAGGCTCAGCTAGCTTACAGGGTCATGTCGTCGTCGTCATCGTCGAGAATCGAGTGAGAGTGTATTTACCTTTCGCGCGTTCAGTGGCCAACGCGAAAATAGAATCCGGTTAATCTGCGAACCCGTTTTCTCTACTATCCGCGATGACTAAAGCAATTTCTCCCTTTTGATTGGCTTCGCTCATTCCTTCACGTCTCCTTTGCGAGAAATCACGAATTTCATTCGATTAATTGAACGACGTGGCCATACTTGACGTACACTGCAAATTTGATGTTCGTTCGTTCGTTATACTCATTGAATATCGAGTGGAAATGAATTTTCAAAGCGTGTACGAAAATACCACACGTTAATTAATTTAAATTACGCGGAATTTTCAGTTGCGCTGCATTGTTACAAGCTGCCTGGCACAAAAGTAATAAACCCCGAGCTCGCATCGTTAATTCAATGCGAGTCATTTAATATCCAATAAAGTATATATGTGGAGCAATATATGTAATAACGGAAACTCATTAAAAACGATCGCAATTAACAATCCGCAATTAAACTCAAAGCGAACAAAAAAAAAATAAAAAAAAGACATTGACGTTCCACGAGGCTCGTTTTATTAGCCGCAAGCTTGGCTTAATAGCTGGCAGATTTATCGGCTTCGTCCAATTGAATTTTCATGGGCTCTCTTTCACTCCTCTTCTCACCGAGCGTACGCGAATACTGCGTCTCTCTCTCTCTCTCAAGATGAGATTGTCGATCGAAACCCTCCCTCTCTGGCGCATAATGAAGAGTTTTTATTGGCTCTCTGAGATTAGCATAATAAAGCTTGCACGCGACAATTGATCTCATCAGCAGCAGCAGCGGAAGAGTGTGCTGGTAGATTATAAATTCTTTTGAACTTCCGCGCTCGCGCGATAAGTGAAACTTTCCTACCATCGCGATTGATTCATTTTCTCTTTTTTTTTTCCACAATACAACCGAATTGCGCAATGTGTACTGTAGCTTACGTGGTGATGCTGCTATCAGTCGTCTATTTATTTTTACGATGATCAACGCGAATTCCTTTTGCGATATGTTTTTGTTTGCACTGCGATTATTCATGGAGTGTGCTTTAGTAATAGCAACACACTGTGTCCATCAGCGCTCAAATATTATTATTTATTGTACTCCAAATGGATTGAATTTGCGATGGGAAAGGGGAAATGATAAAATATCAAAATAGATTTATTTTTAAAAGATTCTGCTAAATTTATCGCAACTATCACTTATCTCAGAAGAAAATATACAAGTATAGCTTATCGCCGAACAATTCCGTCGACAGAAAAATAAAAATGCAAAAAGCAATTGAATAGTTTGCCCGCTATAGAATTAGCAGGTAGCTAGCTATAGTAGCCACACAGCGTTAGAACGGGAAATCAGAGCGCGCGATACAGCTCTAACAGCGTAATTCAGTGCCGCTGCGAACGAGCACTCGAACGTGCAGTCAAGCATTAGGCTGCCGCTGCTGCCGCTGCTGGGCATTATACGATCGGCTATATAATGGCTAAGCGAAACGCGAGAGGGCCGTGGCTCTCTATCACGATTGGATAGCCGCGCTAACGAGTTTCCCTCCGAGACGCATCTACCAATTTCCCATTCCTCGGCTATCAATAGCAAAACCATTCGATTCGTCGTTTATATATCTGCGGCTCACGCGAAAGTTCATTCGCACCGCGTCCTTGCGAAATTATACGAGGCTTCACGGTATTAAACGCTTGAACTCACGACGACGAGCGCCTACTGACACCGTTGCCGAGCTTTACAGTCGCACACGCTCAATTGCTTGTATTCGTAATTAGCTGATTGTGGTTGTCTTCGATGTATTTACGTCTCGTCACGCGATCTTGTCTTTCGAGTATACGAAGTTTTCTTTTTCTTTTTTTTTTTCACAAATCTTGAAAGGTTTCGACTTACCAGTTCTTTAACTCCATCGTAAAAGTATCGAGGGAAATGTCGGATGAGTAAGAAAGTCCACTCACGTTCTACGTCTTGAAAAATTGAAGGGAAAACTCTCTCTCTCTCTCTCTTTCTCTCTTTCGCGAGGAAGAGGGTTACTGAAATCACTGACGGGATATATTTATTTTTTTTGCTTCACCTGAATTTTATATCAGTACTATCGATACGCCTCACGCGATATAAAAAAGAAAATCTTCCTATACGTGTACACCTCACGTTATTTTATACGAGCGACGTGATTTTTTTTCGTCCCCTACAACAGAGTTTCTGCATTAGCTCGTAAAATTTGTTTATTCATCAATGAATGATCGACGTAAAAAAGAAAAAAAGAAGTATATAATATATGGATAGTCGAACAAACACCATGGGCGCACAATGAGGATCGATAACAGTGCAATAGTAATAACCCTCAAAGGTCTCCGCGAGTATATAGTTTGCAGGTGTGTGTAGCCCTCGGAGGTATATATTATCGATTTTAGCCTGTACGAGCTCTCTCTCACTCTCTGGGGGGGGGGGG
>JAWWMK010039842.1:0-11983 GCA_035047105.1 Galeopsomyia nigrocyanea
ATTACTAATCCACGGAAGAGAGGAATCCTTGGGGAAGCAGCAAGGCGTCTGCAACTCTGACGAGGAGACTCTTCCGTACGTAAGCCCGATGAATGAATCGAGTCTCTAAATATCTCGAGACTCAGCTAGCGTTAAGATACCAGTACGTCGGGTCTCGAAACCCCTATTTGCATATTGCAAATCTCACAACCTTAAGCTCGTAGGAGTTGATCGGAACACCTGCTTCTGGGTGCTCTTCATTTGGGAAGCTGTTCCGGGGTTCGCCGGCCGGGAATAACACTTCTACGATTCTACGGAGGCTCATTTCATCTTTCGGTACGGAAGTGTCGTAGGCTTCCAGAGTTTACCCGTCACGTCCGATACGGTAGACCCCACGGATCCCTATTGATCATCTCTATCAGTCTTTTCCAGCTCCCACTTTTACTCATCCGGATAGCGATCGTCAAGATTCTCCTAGCTCCCTTGTAGGCTTCTTATTCCCTTCTTGCATTTGGTCTATTTGCTTTCTTCGCCCTTTGTGCTTTCCTTCCACATTTATTACACTCTTTTCTTAGTTCCGCCAGTTCCTCATTTCACCAATGAACTGGATTCCTGTGGTACGTGGTTGGCCTGCGTGGCATCGACGCATCGCATGCCTCTTCCGTAGCCGTCACGAGTGCTTTGGCTGCTTCTTTTGCCATATCCGGACTCTCTTATTGTTCATCCGCGCTGATCTTCTGCAGAAATTTCTCGCGGTTCATCTTTTGTAGGGACCAGCCCCCTCTTGCTCTGTATTACCTCTATTGAATCCCTTGGAACCTGGCTAATACCTGTCGGTGGTCGCTGAGTAATTCTTGGTCCATCACCTCCCAGGATATGGTGTTCTTCTCTACTGGGGGAGATATGAAGATCAGATCCAAAACTGATCTGGCCTTTTCTTTCTCCTAAGTATACACTCTCGGTCGATTTGCTGCCACCAAGTTATGGGCTGCCATCAGTTATTGGAGTAGGTTGCCTCTCGGATCACGGGGCCCTCCTATCCATGCCTTAGCTTTGGCATTGAAATCCCCCGCTACTATGAGTGGCCCCTTCCATTTACGAATGTGCTCTCCTAGCACTGCCAATTACAATTCTACTAGTGCATCTGCAGCGTTAAGAAAAAAGTAACAACTAAAACAAGCAAGCTGTCCTATAGCTACACCTACAAGGCCGTTGCCGGTTGACACCTCTCTTAGTTTGTAGCGTTCGTCCTCGCAGACATAAATTTCGGCGTCGCCTCTTTTGTCGTTATACCACCTTGTGTCATTCAGATTTTTGTTTTGCTCGGAAATAACGAGTATTCCTTGTTCCTTTTCCCTTGCGGTTTGTATTGCAAGATCTTGTGCTTGCCACGATCGGTTGAGGTTAATCTGCAACATGCTGAGGTTAGGCAGGTTGACTATTTCCGCGTTTTCGACGGACAGACTTCCCCCTGGCCATTTTAGTACTTTCTGACCTATGGGTATGAGGTTTCACCACCGCTCTACAAGCCAGGCATTTGTATGTTTCCCCGCATGCTACATCCAAATGTTCTGGTTCTTCGCGTTGAAAACAAAGTTTCTCTAATATGTACTTGGTGCAGTCTGGCGCGACGTGACCTATATTCTAGGCATTTGAAGCATCGGACGGCTATTCTTCTTTCTTACGCTCTAGCATGAACCCAGCCTATTGGGACCTTCTTCGGTTTCAGCACATTGTTGGTCGCGATGGTTGTTGGCGCTGTAATCAGTGAGATTTGGGATCCTCTTGGTCCTGCCTTGAGTGACTTAACTTCTACCTTGTCTGGTTGCGCCTCCTCGAGCGTTTGAACAAGTGCCTCTCTTCTCTGTTCCTACGTGATTGCGTCTTCTAGTTCTCTGAGTTCCACCGTAACTGTTGGGACAAGAGGTTTGACGGTTAGCTCGCTTCCTACCGTTGTACGAATTGCTTCACTTATCTCTTCCAGTTTTGAACCTTTCATAAGCTCGATAAGAAGATTTCCATACTCGTCTCTCATATTCTGCTTACTTGGGTACCAACTGCTTCTCTGTCCGCTTTCAGCTTGACTGCTCTAAGCATGTCCATGTAAGAAATTTTGCTGTCTTTGTCGCTTCCTTTGACGAGAACCGCTTCAGCTTTTGGCCTTGGGAGTTTTGCCTGCGGATTTTTGGGCGCTGTGCTGCTATGCGTTTCTGATGCTGTCTTTTCCTTTTTCTTCTTCTTTTTCAGTTTTCTGGCAACTTTCCAGTTCTCATCTCTTTGACGGTGTCGTGGAGTTGTCCCTCTCCATCTTCCATAGGAATCATCCTATCTTCAAGTAAGTCTAGGAGTTGCTGCTCCAGCTTTTCGCGCTCTTCTGTTTGTTCCCACTTTTGAGCAGAGAAGATATCAGCTGCATATCTTTTGTAGTTGTTGAGGGCATTTTCGCTACTTTCCCCTTCCAGTCCCGACGAACTAGTTGTAGTTTCGGGGAGTTCATAGCCCACTCTTGTGTCGGGGGCACTGGGGCTTCCAACATTCAAATCTGACGGTTCTTTCGACGCTGCAGATATTGCTGACGTAGCTAACGTCGCTGACTGACCTGACAGAATCGACAACATTGACTTACTTATCACGGAAGAGACTATACTCCGTTCGGAGTCGAACGCCCTATTAAGCCTCCTCGAGCCGGGTACGCGCTGGTCAAGGGCATTGTCGGGGTCCTCCATCTTGTGACACGTATGCGTTGGACCCGTGGGTGTTGGTTGGGACGTCACTCCCTTCCTCCACCGCTCGGCTACACCGCGCGATCAGGCATTTCACGTACTCAATTCAGTTACTTTCCTGTGTGCCCGGATGCAACTTTCCCGGAGCACCTACACAGCAGCATGGGACAAGGTATCCCTGAGGATTTTAATCCGCCCACTGTTATATCTAATGACGCTATCCGCTCAACGGAGGGGTCGATCCCCACCAATGGTGCGAGTTGTTATGTGTCACATACCTAGAATATGATGCTTTCTGAGTCCACCCCCTATGCACATCGTGGCCAGGCTCAGGGCCACGTGAATGCCCAGTATGAGTTATCTACGAGACTACACTGGACACTCCACCGCGGCCAGGTAGGCATCCAACCTTACTAGTTCCGACACGTCAAGAACGGGCTCCGCCTACAAGCATGTATATGTGTGTATTTGTGTGTCTCTGTGTCTTTTGCTTTCTTGAAGAGGAATCTTTGTTTTCGTGAAATTTGTAGTCGAACGCCCTATTAAGATTCTTGATTTTTTGATATATCTTTGTACCAGGTATCACGTAGAACCGAAATATAACATTTTTTCGTGACGTCTGTGCGTCTGTGTGTTTATGTGTGTGTATATGAATGCAGCCTGTCAATCGTTGTGGCGATTCCGTTTGAGGAATTGCCTTGATTTTTTTCTAAACTGTTGCAAATTATGGTGGGTATGGGGGAAAGCAAATTTCATTAAGATCTATAGAGTAGAAAATTTTCTAGAGTCATTTTTCATCGTGGAATTTTTAAGGTAAATTTCGCGATTCCGTGTGATTACTTATATCTTTCGTTATGGTTGTTAAATACGTGTAAATGACTTCAATTTTTTTTCAGTTCTCTTTATTTTGGTATATATAGAAGTAAAAAATCAAAATTTTACTGATCGAATGGGTAGAAAATTTTTTATAGCCCTTGTTTCGTAAGCTTCGTTTTTCAATCATATTTAGTATTTCACTCAAAAAATGCCCCCTTCGCTATGGAGATTCTGTGCGAGAAATCTTTTCGAATGTTTTCTCAAACTTTTGCGAGAACGGTCAAAGGAGGGGGAAAGAAATTTTAATGAAGATCCATCGAGTAGAAAATTTTCTAGTCATTTTTCATCGTCGAATTTTTAAGGTAAATTTCGCGATTCCGTGTGATTAGTTATATCTATCGTTGTGGTTGTTAAATACGTGTAAATGACTTCAATTTTTTCAATTCTCTTTTTCTTTTGGCTTATGTAGAAGTAAGAAATCAAAATTTTACTGATCGAATGGGTAGAAAATTTTTTATAGCCCTTGTTTCGTAAGCTTCGTTTCTCAATCATTTTTAGTATTTCACTCAAAAAATGCCCCCTTCGCTATGGAGATTCTGTGCCAGAAATCTTTTCGAATGTTTTCTCAAACTTTTGCGAGAACGGTCAAAGGAGGGGGAAAGAAACTTTAATGAAGATCCATCGAGTAGAAAATTTTCTAGTCATTTTTCATCGTCGAATTTTTAAGGTAAATTTTGCGATTCCGTGTGATTAGTTATATCTATCGTTATGATCGTTAAATACGTGTAAATGACTTCAATTTTTTCAATTCTCTTTTTCTTTGGCTTATATAGAAGTAAGAAATCAAAATTTTACTGATCGAATGGGTAGAAAATTTTTTATAGCCCTTGTTTCGTAAGCTTCGTTTTTCAATCATTTTTAGTATTTCACTCAAAAAATGCCCCCTTCGCTATGGAGATTCTGTGTGAGGAATCTTTACAAATGTTTTTTCAAACTTTTGCGAGAACGGTCAAAGAAGGAGAAAAGAAACTTTCATGAAGATCCATCGAGTAGAAATTTTTTTAGAGCAATTTTTCTCCATGGAATTTTTAAGGCAAATTTTGCGATTCCGTGTCATAAGTTGTATCTATCGTTATGGTTGATAAATAAGTGTAAGTGACTTCAAATTTTTTGTAGTTCTCTTTATTTTGACATTAGTAGAAGAGAGGAACAAAAATTTTACAGATGGATTAGGTAGAAAGTTTTTTATAGCCCTTGTTTCGTTAGCTTCGTTTTTCAATCCTTTCTATTATTTCACTCAAAAAATGCCCCCTTCGCTGTGGAGATTCTGTGCGAGGAATATTAATAAATTTTGTTTTCAAACTGTTGCGAGAACGGTCAAAGGAGGGAGAAAGAAATTTTCATGAAGGTCCATTAAGTAGAAATTTTTTAGAGCAATTAATCATGGAATTTTCAAGGAATGTTTCGCGATTTCGTGCGATAAGTTATATCGATCATTGTAGGTCTTAAAATGGTGAAAATGAATAAGAGAAAAATCTCCTTTCATATAGCACTTCAAGGAAGCACTTCGCCAACACAGTTAACAGCGTTTTTTTTTAATCCGAAGAGGTTGAGAATGCAGTTTACGCGCCATGTCAGGAGCCATGCGGGACTCCCCGTGTGTGGGACTCGCGAAGTCGTTAACATAAATTGTCTGGTCGAGTAGACGGACCAGATCCTACTTGACTCATAGTACTTACTGTATGGTCCGGTCGTCTTCTTTTTACTGCATCGTCCAGTCTTCTTCTTCTGTGTTCTTTCTCAATCACGGAGCATTCGTCACATCTACTTCTTTGGGAGAACGTACGCATGTGTGCGGTCACCTTGTTATCCTATGGATAGCCTCAATCCCAGAGCCTACGTTCCTCTGCATCGGATGAAGGAGATTGAGCTCAACCCAACCACCTACGTTCCTCTTCATCAGTGTAGGAAGCTTGCTATTCCATAGCCTGGCACCCTGCACTTCTGTCTCGCTGTTCCTCCCTCTCCTTTTCTTCTTTTCGCAGCTCTTCGATGACTTCTCTGGTGAAGTCCGTTGTGGCATTCCATGCCATTTCTGATGCGAGCATTTTTTGTACCAAATTTTTTGGCGTAATCGCCATGTCATTTACGCTTTCGAGCTTCCGTCGTTGTAGATCAAATCTTGGACATGTGAAAAACATTTGCCTTGCATCCTCCTCCATGTGTGTGTGTCTTTTTTTTATTTATTGGAAGAGGTGGAGAATGCAGTTTACGTGCCATGTCAGGAGTCATGCGGGACTCCCCGTGTGTGGGGCTCGCCAAGTTATTAGCATAACTTGTCTGGTCGAGTGGACGGACCAGATCCTGCTTGACTCATAGCAGGACCCCTACCCACTAAACTTCAGCCTCTTTCCTTCTGAGATTCCTTTTCCCCCCGAGCAACTGCCGCTAGGTATTACTTCACGGGGAAGGCATTAGCTGATTTGCTCTTTATACTTGTTTTCCTTCCCTACGTTCCCCAATCGTTGTTACTGATTGGAGGTTCAGGATGAGTTGGTCTCTTCTTTTTTTTCAAAATTGTCGTCTTCTTCTTACTGTATCGTTTGGTCGTCTTCTTCTTACTGCATCTTCCGGTGGTTTTCTTCTCTGTTCTTTCTCAATCACGGATAATTCGTCACATCTACTTCTCTTGGAGAGTGTACGCATGCGTGTGGTCACCTTATTATCCTATGGATAGTCTACACCCCACAGCCTACGTTCTTCTGTGTCGGATGAGGGAGATTGAGCTCAACCCAACCACCTACGTTCCTCTTCATCAGTGTAAGAAGCTTGCTATTCCATAGCCTGGCACCTCGCACTTCTGTCTCGCTGTTCGTTCCTCTATTTTTCTTCTTTTCGTAGCTCTTCGATGACTTCTCTGGCGAAGTCCGTTGTGGTATTCCATGCCATTTCTGATGCGAGCATTTTTTGTACTAAATTTTCAGGCGTAATCGCCATATCCGTTACGCTTTCGAGCTTCCGTCGTTGTAGGTTGAATCTCGGGCATGTAAAAAACACATGCCGCGCGTCCTCCTCTATTCCACGGCATGTTGGACATTGTGATAAGTCGTCATGCTTATACTTGTGTAAGTATTTCCGGAGATCTCCATGTCCCGTGAGCAGCTGTGTCAAGCATTAGCTGATGTGTGTGTGTGTGTGTGTGTGTGTTTGTTGCTCTATCCCTAGCAGTGGGGGCCTTACGAGGTACTATCACCCGACCCAGGTGAGCCTCGGTTATTTATGGAGATGTTCTTATGCAGTGCTACAGTTTCCAAAGCTATGCAGGGGTCAATATTTCAAGAAGAAAATGAACCAAAATATGGTTTTCGACGTATTTTGAACCGTAGAATTCGAATGTAAAGTAAGATTAACGCTATCATTATTCATTTTTTGATTTCTAAAATCGTGAAAATTTGCATACTTTTTTCGACTGATTTTAAAACACATAGGAGAAAAAAAAAAGACGTGACAAAGTAACGCGGTGAGGGATACTAGTATTTGTAGATTCTATTAGTATCTAAGATTGATGAAATGAAAAGAATATTATAATCGTCTCAATTTTTGAATTTGACAAATACCGAACCGAATTGATGTATTTTTTGGTAGAATTGGTCATTATCGAAACTAAATCTTATTTGACAATTACCTAAAGAAAACAATTTTTTTCTTTTCATGTACGTAAATCCGCGATAACCTTAACATTCATTTGGCTGACTACCCGACACTTCAAATCTCGCGATTCTATCTACTTGAGCACACATACCACTGTAAAATGTGTGCTTCGGTCAGTTCAATAATTAAGTAATTGAACGGATATTCGTGAGGATGTACTATAAAATAGTAATTGAATTTTATTAAGAGTTAATTACAACTAAGCTGCTCCATCATCAATGCGCGGGATTCAGAGGAAATCCCATGTTACGTGCTTATGAGATTGTTAGGAAAAATAGATGGAAGTGGATATTTATATCAAACCTTTATTCATTACTTTACAGGCAATCTATTAATTATGTACCGTGTGTATTTCGTATTTCGTGTAAATCATGTGTCGGATGCAAAGAAAGAAGGAGGGGGGGGGGGTTGAGACGGTAGATACAGATACCAATGATTTAGACCTCGTTGATTGAAAGATAGATTGCCCAATTATAGAGTTTAGTAGACCAAGGTGGGTACTGTATACTCGCAACGTTCAACACTGACTAACAAGGGGAGACCACACCCGGGTCATGGATTTTGTTTAAACTTGGTCGGTGGCCTTCTTTTGTATAGAAATGAAAGTCCCTTCAAGGATCCTGTCCCATGGACCTTTGAATTTTTCATTCATAATACTTAGTAAAATTTTCAGAACCCCAAAAGTGTTCGATTATTATGGAAATCTTTATCGCGACACAACATACGAACGGATTGGAATTTTTGGACAAATATTTTTTATAGACAAAAGGATTTGATCTCAGCTTTCGATTGGTAACCCTAAAGTTACGATAGATTCAATATTTCAAGAGTTATTACGATTTAAATAGGGGTCTATATTTCAATATATCACATATAAGTCTCGATAACTCCTGAACGAAAGCCCAGGGGACAGAATCCTTCAAGGGGCTTTCATTTCTATATAAAATAAGGTCACTGACCAAGTTTAAACAAAATCCATGACCCGGAGGGTGTGGTATCCCCTTGTAACTGCCAAGGCCGAAATGATCCTTGAGCTACGAAGCCGCAGCTATGCCGCAACGTTTAATGATATAATAGTTACTCATATATTAATAAACGTTGCCGCGTAGCTGCGGCTTCGTAGCTATATTATGGTCTTTGGGCGTGATGTCAGAGAACGAGAGTGAGCACGCGGATAAAGTTGAACAATTGAAGCCACCCGCTGAGATACAGAGCCGATGTGTAGTTGACTATTGGTCGGAGTTGGACTGGCCGTAGGGCTTGCGAGCAGAGCTTTTATACACAGAATCGTGCCTTTGCAAGTACATCTGCGAGACAATCTGCGGAAAAACAAGTGTGGGAATTTTTTCCACTGGTTTCTTCCCGCGCGGGATGAACTTGGTTACCAGTGTTCTAACGCTTGCTTTTGTGATTACTCTTTTGCTCTCTTATTCTTTCATTTTTGGTTGTGAGTACAATGGCTAATGAGTCAGTCCGGATTCTCTTTTTCCCTTGTATCTCCACATGTGTGTACATTACAATAGGTACATATTAACAGTAAATGTTTTATAATTGCGAATGCGATCCTTTCGAGATAACCGTTGCTGTACTCAGTGCAATTTTCCGAAGTTCGATAAAACCCTCATCATGAGAGCGCGTTTACTTGCTGCAAGAACTGGAGGATTGGAGAGATCCAATAACGGCACCGATTCATTACCATAGAATGCTTCCTCGCCTTCTGAATAGATTCCCTACTTGTTGAACTGTCCTCTTCTACGGCGGTTTGTAAAATCCTATCTGCAAGAAAATCTGTAGCAGCACTTAACACCGCAGACCTAATCCTAACTAATTTATGCTCTACACACCAAAGGCTTCTCAATCGATGCATTGTTGTCAACGAACATCTGACTAAAGACAGTTACAAAAAGTTCCAAAGTCAAAAAACTAGCTAAACAACTCGGGTTTCAATATATGTGGCATAAGAATGGTCGCTTCTTCTTTTGTCTTAGAGCAGAAGAGAGTTATGATATCTTTGCTACTGCTACAGATCTTCGCGCGATTATCTCACAAAAATCCACATCCAATATATGCGTGGTTACTGGTCGTAATAGAAGCAAATAACTAACCTTCTCGACGTTTTCGAGCTCTGAAAAAAAAAACACAACCCCAAACTTGGAGCTGGGATTTTTTAATATTAGCTCTTATTGTGGCCATATCGAAGATTTTCGACAGTTTCTAGGCCATGATCCTGAACTTCATGTCATAAGTATGAATGAAATCTGGCTTGGTGAATAATATTCCGGACAGTACTGTTGACGGTTGACGGTTCAGTTTTGCGTGCAATGATAGAAACTTGCGTAGTGGGGGATTGGCTCTGTACGTAAGAAATAATTGAATTTCAATACTCGCTTCATCAGATACCTCGGGCTCGGGGAAACCTGGGGTTCCAGAGTATCTGATGTGCAATATACAAAGAGGCAAATCCGAACTAGTATTCACATGCATTATGTACAAATCATCGAGCATCTCTAATGCCAATTGCTGTGACTTCAAACTAGCCTTACAAACTCAAGCCAGTTTCTTTAGCCACAAAATTGTCTTTGGCGATCTCAATTGTAATGTCCTGGGAGGAAACTCAGAGGCTAGATTTTTACACGATCTTTCGGCTGAAAGTGCTATTCAGCTAGTTCAATTTACCAACTCGACGCAGACCTGAATCGATGTTATATTGGTCGACGAAAACGATATCGTTCCTATTAAAACAAATCAAGTTCCAACTTTTCACAGTCGATACAATTGTCTAACTTTTCACATTGGAGTTCACAACCTGATCTCTGTTAATGAGCAGTTAAAATTTAGAAATTACAAAAGTGTTGAAAAGACTGAACTGATTCAATTGCTGAGGGACTGCGATTGGTCGCCATTTGAATTGCCCGGCTTTGATCCGATTATTGAACTGGGCTTCTTGAACAATAATCTCAGAGAAGTTATCAATGATTTTGCCCCAGAAAAAATCATCCGATTACGGCGTAACAACTTTCTCTGGGTGCATGATCGTTTGAATCTTCACTACAGAAAATGTGACGTGACTTACAAGAGATACAGTAGAACCCTTGACCAACGACTGTACAGAGAGTTTACTGAGCTTCGTAAAAATTTTGATCAGGAAACGTAGAAAACGAGAAAAAAATACTTAAAACATAAGAAATTAAGGATACTTGTAGCTCAAATCAGATCTGGAGAGAACTCCAAAACATAGGGGTCCTACGCAAACCAAAGAGCGAGTTGAATGATACGCCACGAGAATTAAATGACCACTTCGCAAAGGTTTCCATTTCGCTGGATAAAAACCAAAAATTACTAGAAGAAATGCTTCGACAGATGATTTTTCTCTTAAAGAAATTACCCTTAAAGACGTGAAAACATCAGTGTCATATTTTACATTTTACACAGGACTCAGTTAACCGCGGCATAATTTAAAATGTCATGAGAGAGTCTTTTGAAAAGATTTTTGCTTTTTTCCGAAAGCACCGCACGTACCGCAAATTGATAAATTATTGATACGGTACTGATAAATTTTGCAACATTCCATATGGTTTCAACCAAAATCTGTTTTTAAATTGATGAATAACAGCTAAATCAACAAAATTCAGAAAAATGTTTATTTAAACCATGCGTATTTTTTACGTGAGTTTTATTTATAGCTTATGTTTTATCGATTTTAGAAGACTTAGTTCATTAGTCATTTTTTTTTTGTTATAGAATAATTTCTTCTATAATTTTTTTCTTATAATTATTTATAATTGAAATCCAAAAAATCTTTTTCAGCTGTAATAAATATTATAAAATTAATGGACTTTCGATGTTTTCATATTATTAGACAAATTGATAATGGTTATAAGAGATTCATAGGTCTTTTTATTGATTTATTTACAGGGTATAACAATAAAGCCACTTGTGAAATTCTTGAATGTTAAAAGAGCAGAAAAAAGGAAACCTACTATGAATGAACGGATTCACGAAAAGGTAAAATTCACAGTATTATTTATATAATTAATTGCTATTTACTATTATCAAAAATATGCATAAATTATTTAAAAATCGTTGAAAAGAATCATCGCAATCAGTCTTCGTTATGTACCTCATCAGCATATGACGCTTGTTATCCTTTCAAAGAGCTGCGGTCATGAGACGCAGGCAAATAAGAGTAGTAGGGGCTAGACGGGTCCTGAGCCACTTACCAAGTGAGCAAGCGGTCCCTATTTTACCGATCGGTTTCACCCCCTGAAATGGGTGTGCTCTCTCTCTACTTCCAACCTCTCACTCTTGTACGACTCTTTACTCTTGCACCTCGGGCCCACTCCCTCTCGCGTGGGGTTGGGGGATGAGAACTTTCATTCATTTTGCTAATTTATGAAATGATTATTTAATGTTTAGAAATGATTTATAGAGAAAAAATGAGTCCAAGGTGAGTAATTCGATGAATAAAACCTTTGATTAGCGATGGTATAGAGATTATGAGTATTGAATTAGATTTTTTGAGCAAAGATATGGGAGCTTACCAATAAAATAAATTTTGTTTACACAAAATAACTTTTAAAAGTGATGATCCTTTTTTTTGTCACACATGCACGATTTTGGCGAGTTCACGCTCGCAAAAAAGAACCTAAAGTGACGTTTTTCCGACCGGCTGGCGAAAAAAATTACTTTTTGCCCGCTAATAGAAGTTTTGCGCCCGCGACAGCTATGTTTCGCTAATCGCTAACAATGCGCTA
>JAWWMK010039853.1:0-11975 GCA_035047105.1 Galeopsomyia nigrocyanea
ATACTCGAGGCGTGAATGTCACGAAAAAAAAGGAAATAAAATAACGTCGCAAATGCTCTTAATAAATGAGCACCGAGAGGAATACGTATATATACCGTATGCAAATGATGCACGCATCGAGTATCGAAAACTGCGCGACATATGCGCTTCAACATATATATCACGACCCTCGAAATTACCGGCCTTGACAGGGAAGAGAAGCTGTTTATTATTTTTTTTCTCTTTCTCTCTTCCTCCCTCCACTCGAGGCGCGATAGTCATTAATTTCGTATATATATATTATATATATCCGTGCGCGCGTTGTGCGCTACGGCACACATTTTTTTTCCGGTAAAAATCGAAGAAGACTGATTGGGAATATCACCCGCGGCGTACAAATGTCGATGGGCGAAACCGCAGATGGGTTAGCCGATTTTTTTTTTTCGCGAACTACTGCTGAAGGGGGGGAGTTGCGTTTTATGTAACCCGTTGAGGTTTTGTCGTGTCTGCTGTGTATTTTTCTAGGATTGAATGATTGGGGGTCGATTTCATTGACATCGCGTGATTTTTTTTTCTTTTCTCGTTTTTTTTTTTTTACTGTCCGCGTCGGTTTGCGTGCTCGTGTCACTGTCATTTGTCTATTTGAGTGAAAGTTGCGCGGATCGTTGGAAATACATATAAAAAGGATGAAAAGGATGGAGTTAAATACGCGTTGTTAACGTTATGATTTATTGATGCGCTTATTGTATGATGTATAGTGGAAAGTGTAAGTTTTTTTTTGTTAAATGATTAAGTTTTTTAATGTTTTGTTAGAATTAATTGGTTAAATCTACGTGAATATAAGTTGCATATGTGAGGCTGACGACCGATAAGCAACCAAAGGTCGAAATAGGCCAAATATTAACGTTGAAAACTTTGTATACGACGTTCAAAGTCAGCAAACTTTAATTAGTCAAAATAATCGTCTCATTAGTAGAACAGTCTATCCACTTGGCGGCTTCACATGTAATCACTAAAAAAATTACCTTCGTCGCTCACAATGATGCCTAACAGCGAAAACTCGCAACGAACATTTCACAGAGAGAGTGAGAGAGAGAGTGAAAAACTTCTCAACCCGCAACGAAAACTAATCGATCAAACAAACTCTCGTTGAAAAAAAAAAGAACGGAAAATCCCCTCGCTCACGATCGTATCGCTTTCTATAGGAATTATCTGCTTGGCGTGCTTACGCGCGCGCGCGAAATCGGAGTAGTCGGCAATTACACGCAATCCGCCTCGTCGATCAAACGCCAATGACGGCGCTCCGCTCGTTGCACCGCGATAATCGAAAAACGAGAGATGAGTCGCTCGCTCGATCTATCAATTTCCAGCCAATCCGATAATAAAACATCCAATTCATTTGCTTATACACGTATATACGTTAATAGAGTCATCGCTATGTCGATGGAATATGATTGCAGTATATAGGGAGAGAGAGAGAGAGAGAGAGTTGAAATTCGTATATAGCGAGGGGTTCGATCGAAAATGCTAATCGGGCGTGGTTGACCGATCGCGCGGAGAATAAAAAAAAAAATGGGACAGATGCGCTCTATATATTTGCCTATCAAATTTACATTGCTTATAGTTCGATTATGCTACCGGGTGGATGACCTTTTTTAGGTTTCTTATTTTTTTAACATTCGGGGAGGTGGATGATGTCGTTTCTGCGTGTTTTTTTTTATTGATGTAAGGGGAAGGCAAATTTATTGGTATGGGTTTTTTGGTGATTTGGGTATCTGACGTTTTAATCGCGGTGAGATATCTTTATTACGTTCGGCGCTTATGAAAAAATAATGTACACGTGTGAGACTATGAGTTTTAATGCGATTATAGACTGCGAATTTTTGAAAAAGATACTCTATTCTGCCTCTATTACGAAGGTTGTGGTAAATTATGTTTTTTTTATTATACGCGATGCAATCGTTGAAACGATAATTTTTGTTGACATAGTTGTGTTTAAATAATCGCAACTATGCTTGTACTGCACTACCATTAGATGTCCGAGAGAGGGAAATATCTGAAAATAAGACTATAATAGTCTTGAATTAGAATCAACCATATTTAAAAATCGTTACAGATTTATTAAAACTTTCGTAAAATATCAATACAAACTACAATCACAACTTACTATCTTTCCAACTGTACCCATCACTGTTATATACACCCAACACACAAATACCGTAACGCGATTTAAGCACATTATCATGAAAATCGGCTTTCATATATAGAAAACCACCGACACATATATCGCGTATCAAATTGATACAAACTCGCAACACACATATACATTTATTTTTTCTCGCTTCATAAAAAAACAATAATTCCGAAGTAACGAGGCCTATACAAGCGTAACGAGAGAGGGTGTCGCGGCGGGGGCTAATGATCTGTTCTCTCTCTCTCTTTCTCTGCACGTGAAAAACGTGTATAACCTACGATCAATCATATATGCGTATATACATGTACGCACGCGCACATCTACACGCGATGTAACGCGCGTATTAACATATTCATGCGTGACGTCGCATCTGTCCGTCAATCTCGCGTGCTGCTGCTTTTTACTGTGCGTAAGAGAAGAGAGTGGTCGAGCGAGTATTTAAGGGGCGCGCGCAGCACTGGAAAAGCGTGAGGGAAAAAAAAAAGAGAAGCGTTGATGGACAACGTGGCGGTGAGTTGTTGTCTGCGAGATATAGTTTTCGCTTTGGCATGTGCGTTGTGTGTGAGAGGGATGCGCTTGTTATAGGGTATGGAAGGAATTTTCTGTTTTTTTTTTTCGTGTTTGGTTGCGGGGTTGGCTGGTTTTTCGTTGCGAGAGATTTGCAGATTGGTGCTTATAGTTTTTTTTGGTTTGTGAATACAAATACGAGGATTGAGAGAATATTGCATCATAATGTACGTAATGAGAAAAGTTATTCGTGCGTAAATTATGTCAATCTCGAATAAATTAGTACTGCTTTTACGTCTAAATTGTATAATTCAATTACTTTTCAAATTTATTAAATAAATATGTAATGAGAAAAATTATTCATGTGTTAATTATGTGAATCTCAAATAAATTTACACCGATTTACGTCTAAATTGTGTGATTCAATTACTTTCCAAGTTTATAAAATAAATACGTTAACGTGAAAAACAAAACATTGCCCTTCAAGATAAATTAAATTCCAATTTATAATAAAAATCAAACAGTATCGAAAATAGCATATGCGCACAGAGCCTCGCGAGCCTGCCTCGTGTGAAATTGAAATTTCCTCGACAAAACAATTTTTTACCAAATCGATCACTCGATTTTTTCTAAAAATAACCTTTGTACATATTCACGCATAGACATACACTTGCAACTCGATCAATCTATTTCTCCTCTCGCTTTTTTTTTCTCTTCAGCGCGCGAAAAACTCGGGGATGATTGATGGAGAGTTTTTTTCCCTCTTTTTTTCCGACAATTAAGACGGTCCCATAGGAATTTTTCGCGCTCTGCTTGTTTGCAGTTCCGCTAAGGAGACGAGAATTGAGTGTCTTTTCCAACTTCATATTTGTTTTTTACGGGAAAAAAATCACGAGTTCATTTATCATTCTGAGAATCACGGTTATGAATTTTATCGAAGAAAGAAAAAAAATTGAACGACCTGGAAATTGATGAAACTTTCGTGTGTTTTTTTCGGAAGAAACTCGTTACGCTCGAAATTGATGATCTTTAAACAGCGTAAGAAAAAAAAACTTGCCTCGGCAATTATTGATTTCCGTGTTAGTTGAAAAACCTTGTTCGCACGACTCTCATCCGCTTTTTTTTTTAACTAAACACTCCTCTTTGAAAAAAAAAACACCCTACAATCATAAACCGTTAACGACGAATCTATACACAATACGAAAAAAAAAATCCTTATGTACACTATCGATCCCGTCGCAAACTACAATAACTCTGTTGACACAAGAAAATATTCACAAAACCTGTGCACATGCTCGCGCGCCAAAAAACAGGTTTTCCGATTATTATAATGCGCGGGTTGTTAATCGGTGCGAATTCATAAGCTAATCCCTTGAATTATCGCGAGGCGCATCTGTTTACGCGAGCTCCGCTCTCGTTAAATTGGACAGTTTTGAAAATCCGGTTGCTCGCCGCGGGCATCGAGGTCACTTCTCTCTCTTTTTTTTTTGTTCGATGATTTATGGGGGTGCCGTACACACACGGAGAGAGCTCTCGATGTGCGCTCTTCTTTGTTTGCAACGCGAGCGCACAAATGCGATTGATATTGCCGGTGCGCATGATCATTGTGGCGAGTTTATGTTTTTTTTTTTTTGACTCTCTCTCTCTCTTTTTGTTATTATCCGAGTGGCGATTATTAACGATTCTGATTTATAATAGCGCACAGAAGGTATATATCGCTCGAGTGTTTTTGTTTTCGACATGTGCGAGAGCAAAACGTTTATCCGCTTGGAAATTCACCCCTTTTGTTTTCTTTAATTTGACTGCGCACTCGAGAGTATGAGCGCTTTTGGGTTTGACAGTTTGTGTTTTGATTTGGTATTATATCGACTGGACTTTTGATGTCAACGATATATAGTGTCTAATCAGCTTTAATATTTTATGTAAATTTTTTACTTATTTGCAGTTTAAAAAAAAAAATCAATGATTTTCCACTTTTACAGTCCCATTTTTATAGTTTTAAGTGAATTCTGAATGAAGTTTTTGCAAAATTTAAGTTTTTTTTTAATTAAATGTTAGTGCTATTTCGTTTACCTTAAAAATGTTAAAACTCATAGAAGTTTTTATTGTTTCGTGTCAATAATCTAGATGGCATGTTCAAGCGGATACCTGCAAATGGAAAATACATTACATTGTATAACTTTCATTTTGAACATTAGATTAGATAAAAAAAATTAAGTCCTATACTCTAAATCAACTAGTATAAAGAAATTTCTGAAATACCTTAAGAAAAATACAATAACTCAGTTTCATTTTAATTATTGAGAAATATTTCTAAATTGTTTGCTCCCTAATAAAAAAAATGTTAACAAATTTCTCAATTCCCGTATGAAATAACATTTTTTTAAATAAGTTTTCCCTCGACTACAATCCGGCAGAATTGCCAACAACATTCCGTTATACGCGTTCACGCGTAAAAAAAGCTCACGAGAAATAACGAAAAGTCAACACAATCGAATATTCATGTTGTTTTCATATTATCTAAGTCGACCGAAATAAGTCTTCGGCCTAAGATCGTAATCTTCCGTATACCCCGTCTCAAAAGTGTCAACGACGGCACGTGCCAACAGGGATTTTCCTTCCCGGGTAGAGCAACTTAAAAAAAAAAAAAGAAAGAATCGTCGACTTTCAAGAGAGAAAAAGAGAGAGAGAGATAACGGCTGCCTTTTTCCGGGTGAAAGAAAGTCGATAAAAGTGATGCGCGCTGACTAATAGATTAGACAGAGCCGAAGACGCAAGCGCAGCTGGACGTCCGTCTCGTCTGCAGATGTGTGTGTTCGAGAGACTATATCGATGAGGAAACCGTTTCTTCTTTTTTTTTTTCCTTTGTGTGTGTCGGGGGTGGCAACGGCTTGAGGCGGTTACCACGCGCGCGCGCGCGCAGAGCACGATTTTCCCGAAGAGATTAATGGAGGCGTTTTCAATGAGAGAGAGAGAAGGAACACCCATAATACTTGTGATTGATGTTATTCAATTAATTGACGCTTGAGTTGAGGACGATGCGTCCTACATTTCTATATACTTGTGTACTTGTGCGGTTGTAATCGATATAGATGGAGAAAAATAAGTGTGTGGTCGAGAAAAATGATAAATAATTTTGTAAATAATTAATCATTGGTTATCGTTGACTTCGAACTGTGCTATGAAGCTGCAGCTGGTAGATCCGGATAACGATATGCGAGAATTACCGCGACTTTGCCGAATTATAATTTCAGAATGCAAAGACAGTAATTTTCAACGAAAATTGGTATAACATTGGAATTCGTTGTTAGTGACTCGGGAGAAAAGCAATATTAGATGAGCACCGAGACTCGTGATTACACCCATCAATTTGTAAATTCGCTGTTCAGACACGTAGTCTTTGAAATATTGAATGTCGTTGGACATGTATGTTTAAACGACATCGATATTCGCCAAGCCGTCAGTGACCTAACTTCTGGACTTCACCGAGTCAGAAATTCGCTCTGTCAGCTTCAGTTTCACAACTGTGCTTGTGTCTAAATATAAAAACCATAAAAACATATTTTCAGTTAGATCGATGAAAAAATTATAAATATTTAAAGTGAAAAAAGTATTTCCTACAAAAACATATTTTCACGTGAAAAGCAAAATAAATGACCAAGATCGAAATCTTGGAGTGCCCATTTAATACTGTCCATTTCCCAAAAGAAAAAAAAAACGAGAGAAGAAACATTTATCGAAAGAACCGCAGATCCCTCCCAAACAATCGTCAGGCAGATACATATATAAATGCGTTTTCTCGCACCGACACAAAAGTATTTCACACAGCCATTTACAACGTACAATACAAAAAAAAAAAAAACCAATACAACAGACTCACCCTCTTGAAGACGAAAATCCCTTTAACGCGACACCTTGAGAGAGAAAGAGAGAAACACGGGCCATTAGTTGAAGAACCCCCGAGACAAAAATCTCCCCATTATCCTTAAAGCATCTGCCACGCGCGACCAGCACAGCTTGCAGCACTCTCTTGCTGCATCTTTAAAATCCTATCGTTCTTCCTTTATTTATTGTGTCTCTTCAGGATGTGCTCCACTTCAGGCTTGTTGTATATGTATATATATATATATATAGTCAATTAACTCGTTTAGAATGGGGAAAAAAAAGAACATTTTGAAGAGAAACCAGATGGAATATATATAAATTTTGATTAGATGTAATTCTCATTTGTTATAGGCTAAATAAGCTCCATTTTTTTTAAACTAAGTTGTCGAGTGTAAACCGAATCGTCTCGCTCGATTTTTCACGCAGCTGCGATTAAAAATTAAAGCGCGCAGCGGGAATTCGGTAATTAATTCATTCAAATTTAACCAATAAAGCGCGCTTTCAATTTACAATTCAATGCGACATAAAAAAAAATGAAATTACGTTCGTCAAAAAAAAACCATTTTCTTTAGATTGGAAAATTCATCAAAAATTGAATACTCAAAAAAAAAAAAAAATGAATACTCAAACTAAAAGTTGGTATGTACATGTGTTACAGGAGGCAACAGCTCGAGCAGTCGGTCTACTGCGAGACAGACTCGACGCGCAGAAGCCCAGGCGAGGATCGTCACGATGCCAGAGGCACGGACAAGCTCAAGGTGAGCCGCGTGCGGTTTTTTTTTTTAAATAAAAGCCCGCCAATTAAGTAATTGCTTGGAGGACTGTATAACCCTCGCACCGCATATATACCCTCCAGGGCAAATTTTAGATGCTGCTATACACTTCGTTATAGACGCGTTGTTATGCTGCGTGCTGTCTATTCAGAACGCGCACGCGAGATTCAATTTTTTTTTTTTTTTTTTTGCTTTTTCGATTGTATACCTTGTTTTTTTAACAATGGAATTCCAGTTCTTTTTTTTTGCTTTCTCGATTTTTGTTTGTTAATTTTTTTTTCGTGGGTTGAAAATTTTCGTGACTAACAACTTTTGAAATCAATTGCATCGAATACTATTTTTTTAGAAAAGAATTTTTTAAATATTCATGATAATTATAATCACGCGAAAAGTTTTCGTAAATATATTCAAACGTGTATTATCATTCAAGGCCATTAACAAAGCCTCGTAACACTTGAAGTCGCGCTATCGAGGAGAGAAAAGAAAGAAAAAAAAAAGCAAGCGTTTAATTAAAAAAGAGAAATTCCGCGCGGGTAAAGTGAAATAATCAGTTAATTTTTAACGCGCGCAAAGTAGGCGCATTTTTTTTTAATTAAAAAATGCGTGCGGCAAAAGGCCAGCGCGTTTAATTAAGCTCGACGTCAGGACGGAAGTTCGCCACGGAGTGTTTGATATTCATTTGCTTGATTATATTTTCAACGGCTTCAATTTTAATTTTTGCGATGGATTGCGTCGCTCGTATATCGATCGGCCTCGTCTGCTGCGTATACATCGCACGGTCAAGATAAAACACAAATTTCTTTTTTTTTTCTTTTACTTTCAAGAAAACACTAAAACGCCGTAATGAATAACCAAAAAAAAAAATCTCGCAGTATCACCGGCGATAATGAAGACCTCCCATCGAATACATTAAAAATGATGTTTTGCAGGGCCCGACGCAGGATCTATTTGAGTTGCTCGAGCGGGTGCAGAGTTCGCGGCTGGACGATCAACGCTGCGTGCTTCCTCCCTACTTTAGCCAGGTAAAACACCCTTTTTTATTCATATAACCATCACCGTTTGAAAGAAAAATTAGCTTAGTCACGCGCACGCGCCTACTTTCTTTAAGGAAAATTTCGGGTTCTTTCTTCTTTTATTTTATTTTTTTCACACAGTCACGAGCAAATCGATTTGGAATTATGATTAATGGTTGGCTGAAACGAAGGAAGTGCGTGCGTTTGCAACGCAACGAATTGTTCGAGTACACGCGATAAGTGCGTGTCCGCTGTGGCTTTTAAAGAGAAAATTCTTCGAGAAAAAGACACTTTTACGTGTGGGGGACAGCTGCGAATTTTTCTATACCCACATTTATATAATAACTGCGATGGAGAAAGAGAGAGAGGAAATGTGGAACACTGGGTCATTTTTGTGTGTACGTGTGTATCTTCGTGGTTTTGTTCGAGCGGAATTGAAGGAAAGAAGACGATTCAGCGTTTCGTATTCTAAAACTTTTTTCTTTTTTTTTGTGCGTACGTGAAAATTAAAATCTTTTCGCGTTTCCCCTTCGTGTGCATTTAATTCTCTATTCATACACGCTTTTCTTTGTATACCTCGTATTCCTTTTTTAATTGCATTACAGACTTTTCACGTATTTAAATTTTTGCGCGACCGACTACTGAATTTCAGAAAATTAAATTTTTAAATTCAAAATTACTCGACCAAATTTTGTATACTCAGCATTGCTCTAATTTCGCGTTTTATTTGGGCCATCCAACTCCAATCGATATACGTCGCCACAGTATTTTTACCCGAATCTATTGGCCACACATCAGAAATATATTCCTATACGAAAAAAAATCTATGCCCCACCTTCCATGACAGACGAGAAAAAAAAACCGTCGTCGACTTTCCTTCAAAAACGAGTGCCGATGTGTGTACATCCTTGATGTCGTCTTCCTGTCCAACGCATCCGGATGTGCACAGGGGGGGCCCACCGACAGGAAGAGAAGCGAAAAGGCTACCTGCTCTTTCGTAATACATAACGAGCACTCGCGTTATACTGAAATTAGCGTTCCGTTGCCACTTAAGACGAAAAACGCAGAAGAAGAAAATGATGAAAAGCCCAGTTGGCGAGCGCGCGTGCCGCCGCTGCTTTTTCAATTAGAGAAAATACCAGAGTGAGCTTGTACTTTTTTTCCTCCGCACGCGTTAAGGGGGTTGGAGATGATGGGGTTGACTGAAAAATGACGGTAACGATGGGGTTATTTAGGGACTGATGGCAGGGAAAATTATTTTTAATGTGTCATTCGGATCGGCGATTTGTTAACTTTGTTCTTTTTTTTTTTTTGAGCGTTCAGCTGGATGATTGTCGATTTGATAAGTCATGATACTTGAAAAAAAAAAAAGAAATTGTGCTAATATTGACGGTATTTATCTGTCGATAAAGTGCTTACTAACGTAGGGTGTCACGAATTAAATTAGATCACGAGCGTTTTTTTTTTCATTACTAATCCATCATCAATCTCGTTACGTACATCGCAAAAAAAAAAAAAAAATTCGTATTTATTCAAATCGTCATACCATAACAGAAACCGACTCTACACCTGAATAATTCCGTATTTACATTCACAACAAGAAAAAAAAAACGGAGCGTAGAGTCTCTCGAGAGACAGCGAAAATCTGCCAACTAATGCGCACAAAACCGACGCGCCGACAGAAGGAAAAAAAAAACGAGAAATCGATCTCCGAATCAAATTGCGCAACGTCATTCTAGTCGCGTTTTGCCCCCCTCGCCATTCGATTGATCGTTGTAATCGCGATAATGACCAATGAGGCACGACTTCTAAATGCCCAACAACTCGAAGATCGATGAGATCTATTTTTCACGCGCTCGGAAAATTTTCACCCCTCGCGTGCAAGTTTGTTGCTCTCTCTCTCTCTCTCTGTCTCGCGCTCTCTGTGCTTTTCCCCCGGTAAAATGAAGTGTGACCAAAAAAAAAAGAGAAATAGAGGAGAATTGAGATTATTGCATTGTTCGCCCGCGCTACCCTCGATGAAAAATCGTTGCGCGCGTTTCGCGGATTTTCGCCGCTGCACCGTGATACTTTGCGGGATTACATGAGGATTAGGAATTTGATTTCCTTTTTTTAACGCTATTGAAAAATGACTCGACATTGGGTTGTGAAATTGTAGTGTAAATGTATTTTCGATTGAGAAGAAATTACTTTTTTGAAATATTATCGAAATAACGTGGAACGCAGTTGTATTTAGGTATCTTGAGTGTTTTTATTCACGGTAGAGGGACGATTTTCAATTTATCTTGTCTATACGTAATATTACTTGCGAAGAGTATATAATATGGAAGCATTTAAATCTGTCTGAATATTTCTTTGCATAATAAACACTCCTTTGAGAAATCAGTATATATAGTCATCGCGCATTGTTTATAGCAATGGCATTGAAACAATTTTTATGACTTTTCTTACGCTGCATCTTTGAATAACTTATTGAAATAAATGTATCGAAATTAAAGTTTAGATTCGCAATTTTATTGATATATATATATATCGCTATAACTTGCCATGAACCTTATTACTTTTATTTCTTTATATTTCCTCGAGAACTCGACTTGGCATTACTTCGAGCAAACATTCGCAATAATATACTAATCCGCGCATCCAGCAAAAAAAAAGAAAAGTCCATCCAAAAGACCCTCGTCTCTTCCTCATCCTCTCTAATACTCAAGAGTGTACACACATCTCAAGAAAGTAAATCCCGTTAAAGAAAGAAGCGACGCGATCCTCTTCCCGAGCATCGTCACCGCAAATCGCAACGCATCCACCCGTAGCAAATCATCATCATGATCTCTCGTGCTATGTCACGCGAGAGCAAATCGACTCTCTCTCTCTTGAGCGAAGTTCATCGATTAGGGTGGGCTATAAGCGCGAACGGTGAGTCGTCGAGAAAAAAAATTCTCTTTTTTTTTCTCAACGTCATTGTCGCGTGCTGTTCCAATCGAGAAAATTAGTGAAGGGGAGTTCGGGTGAAAGTCTAATTGCCGATATAGCGTATCCTATCTATCTCTCTCACTCTATTCACGATGCATATAAACATTATGAATATATAAGGATTCACGCGTATCTCGACGAGGCATACTTTAAATCGTTAAACGCGCGCGTGCATAACTAATTCCCTCTCTCTCTCTCTCTCGAAAAAAAAAGAAGGAAGTAAAAAGAATCCGGATTAAACGTTTCGTGCCGCGAAAGCTCATTTGGCGAGAATAGCACATTAGAAAACAATAAATACCCGTAGCCATACTCGCGCGCGGCAAAGTATAAATCTAAATTTTCATTAAAATATCCGCTTGGAATAAAGAACAATCAAGAAAGGGCTTCGTGCTGCGAGAGAAAGAGAGAGATGATAAATCGTCGCCTCGAGGCGGCGGCGGCAGCAGCATGGCAGAACGAATTTCAATTTCAGCTCTCTCACTCGCGCGCGCGCACACACTGCACCGCGTGATAAATATTTCCCGATCGGGCGATCCGAGTCAAGGCGAGTGGTAATCAGAGCGCTGGAACTTGCTATCTTTATATATATAATACAACCCAAAATCCGCTATCCTGGCTACAGCAAAAACCATATTTTTTAAAAATCTGAAA